>CABFVX010002554.1:32254-107107 GCA_902151425.1 Timema shepardi | reverse complement strand
GGGAAGGTCTAGTAGTATATAAATTATCCTGTATTCTTAAAGAATATAAGTGCAACTGAAGACGTTTAGGTCTGATCAGTACTTTTTGGGTTAAGTGGAAATGAACAAACTCAATAATCAAACCTATATATATATTGGGGTTTTACTATATGTTTGGATATATTTATGGGTATATATTTAAATATTAATTTGTATATAATTAAATATATTGAAATAAATACCATATAAATGTATTTTTAAGTATTAGATATATATTATTTATAAATAAAAAGGTATATTTATACATACATACATTCATATTTATACTAGTGGATTGTGTAGAAAAGTCTGCAATTGATGTTAGAATTCTGCAAGTGTATTTCACCAAGGTAGTGTAAACAAAGAATGATTGTACAGAGGATATCAAACAGCACATTTTTAATAAAGATTACACATTGAAACATATATTCATTATACTACATACATTATACTACTAAACACAGTAGATACATTGATTATTGCACATTAGATTAAAACTTCATTGTAAACAATATTTGTTGTAAAGAAACCCACGTATCCAGGTATTTTCCCCTGACCCGTAGTAGGTTTTATTTTGATGTTTACATCTTGAGCTGAAGAAACACGGTTGAATGCAACATATAGCTGACCATGGGTGAACACGCATCGAGATTGATAGATACCGAGTTTTTTGAATGTCTGGCCTTGGAGACTGGACGATAGTCAATGCAAAGGCTAATTGAAGGGGGAACTGCTTTATTTTCAAGACGAATGGAATATTTATATCTGTGTAAATGAGTTCAATCCTGGGGAGAAATATTGTCTGTCCCTTAGATTGGCCTATTATCACTTTCAACTGCAACGTCGGTGAATTTTCTGAACAACCATGCGAACTCCATTTACTAAGCCATGGCCTAAATTCATGTTTGGAATCAACATGAAAATTACACTTATTTTCATATGTAGGCAATGAGGTGGCATGCTTGATTGTGTTATAGAGTGCAGGTATTCTATAGGTGTACTGTTTGATTCCCCTTCTGTTTTGATGGCGTTACTGCTAAAGTTTTCTGAATCCGATCCATATATAAGCTTCAAGACCTCTGTTTATTTTATCACACTACTTATTGAAAGGACATAAAATGACCTAAAATATATAAGCATGGGAACTACAGTCTATGGTGTTTCCAACAACATGAGTTATTAATGTATATTTTCTGATAAAATGATCTGGTATACGGATTATATTATCTGCAATGGTAGGGGGAGTTTAGTTTGATCCCAGTTTTAGCAACTATTAGGCAAATTCCAGTTAAGATGGGTTTGCACGCATGTTTTTGGTCAATGTAAGTCTTTTCGCAAATTACGCGCTCTTAGATTTTTGAGTGCAAGATTCGATTATTTGAACCCTGCCCCCACGAGGAATAACTGGAAGTACTTGTGGAAATCCCTTCTGAAAACAATTATTTTGCTGACCATTGGTGAGTTGTTCTTCATTAGGTCTCTCAGAAGATGATCAATGCAATTGATGACCAGTGCTGGTAACATTGATGCTTCATCGATGAGTTTTAGTGACGATTTGACGATTCTTTCAGGGTATCTGATAGAGAAGAAGTAGCTTTAGTGCATGATACAGACGTTTCTGTTAGGAGCACTGGAAGGCCGAAAGTCTCATTTACTGTTTTTCCACATTCCAGAACTAGTGCTCCAATTCCAGTTAATGCCGATGACAAAAACATTTTATTAATACCTATTATAATGTCATTGGGAATCATCATTGAGAGTGAACTTTCCCCTCTTTGTTTTCGATCATCTGAATAATAGTCATTAGTTGGGCTTGATATATTAATGCGTGGAGCAGGTAAGCCAAGCTTAGCGCAGGAAAAACTATTCACCCCTAAAATTTTCTCTATCATGTATAAAGCAATAGTTTCTGCTACTTCAGGCCCATGCACATCAATTTAATCTTCAGCAAAGTCATCTTTAAATGAATTCCACAGGGCCAGAGGTAGTGATGGTTGGCAGAAACAGCGTACATACGCAAAAGTTCTCTAAGGTTTCGTGGCATTTGGAATTCAGACATTCCATGTAGGCAGGCATGCCACTTTTGTTTATTATCAGCAAATCCTATTACAACAGGTGCTTCGCGGAATGTCGCATATGTTACGCCGTTTACTGATCTTAAATTTTCAATAGATATGGCACCTATTACATGAATTATGAACAGGCGAATAAAATACCTCTCTGAATCAGTTTATGTTAATGCATACATTCCGTCTATAACACTGTCACCTTATCTATGGCGTTTTTTTTTTTTTCATTTTTTATTAGTGATGATATATATTTACTGGGGATTTCAGCATACAGGAGATGTAAAGAGTCTACATCAGTTGTATTCAGGTTGAACACTACAGTTAAGGTTGTATGCGTGTTTAGTGCTCTTTCAAGGGCCTCTTATTTATGTACTTGTTGAAATATTATGGTTTGGTCATTTGGTTCATGCACTCTAATCCGTACGATAGTGTGTGATTGTTCATGCATCTCCTTTTCAAGAAGTCGCCAATAACATTCGTGGGAGGTGACGTATCTCATGTTTGCGTAAGATACGATTTCATCATAATTTATTGTCCATGCTGCACATTTTTTATGAAAGCCATATCAGCAGCATCGTAGATTTGTATACATACTTGAAAAGGCACTTTTGATGCTTGAACAAACTTCTACGTTTATATGAGCGTCGTACTTGAGCAGTAAGTGCTTCTTATATGGAACAATGTCTCGGTTATCAACTTCATAGACTCCTTTCATTAGTGTGTTTTTATTGCCACGACGTTTGTATATAGGATAACTATTGGCGTTGTCGACGGTCCTTTCGGAAAATTCCTTAGGAATGTTTTTGAACAGATATTATATTTCATGCATGGTGAAATGGGATCTCGACTACCACATGGACCATGGACCATTTGTCGGTGGACATTATTATGAAGCTTTGGGTACTGCGTGGGGTTAAGCCATTCCACAAAAACCAGATCATCTATGTCCTCTGGTTCTCTAAATTTGGCTGTATTTTCGAAGGTGAACAGTATGTGGCATCGTGGAAGTCCTCGTCTATGGAACTCAATTACATATAAGTACGCCATTATTAAGCTAAACACATTTTGTTTAAAAAGTCTCCTTTCAGTTATTTTAGTTTCATTACGAACACGCGAGCTACAATATCAGGGTGATCAGCTGGTTTTTCATTCAGGAGCGTAGAAGAGGCTATTTCAGGTCACTTTGGATTGCAGGTGAATGTCAAGAAAATGTCGGGTTTACAATATTTTCGAACAATTTCATCCTGGTATCTCTGCTGCATATTTTGTAGACTGCCTTGAGAAGTATAAGTATAATTCTCCATTTTAATTGGTCTTATCGGTGTGCACAGGATACTATGGAATCTTGTAGGCCTTGCATTTGGTATGTACGCAATTAATTTTGGTTGTCTTTTAAGTATTGCAGCCACTGTGTTTCCACCCTGGTTTACTGATCTACTAAGTATTGTTTAAATAATTTCTGTGAATGATGAATGTGGGAGAAAGTTCCACGAACAGAAAATATATATAAACCAACTGAAGCATGGTAATTCTAGTGCATGTATTTTGCTTGCGAGGGCCTTGTGTTGCAATTGAGGATCCCAACCTGGTCTACCTTGGAGAAAGAGTAGGGGTCCATCAAAGGATCACAATGAGGGATTTAATGTTGTATCGTCGTCGAGCAGCAAAAATGTGGTCATAAAATCGTATATTTACTGTTCGCAAGTTTCCTTTTCTTGTCAATCTTTCTCCTGCGTTTTTATACAAAATTACATAAGGGTTTTCGGTGAAGATATTTGATCATGTTTTTAGTGCACCAGGTAGCAATAAATGCTGAAAAATATTTTGTGCACATAAAGAGTTTGCATATGTTGAATAAATGTTATAGAGTTGGCCAAATTTTTGTAGGGAATCAATTGATGGTAGTAGGTTTAAAATGTACTGATATATTTGACCTTGAATCTTGAAGCAATATGGTTCATTGCCGGGAATTTGTTGGTGGGATGGGGAAAATGAGTCAAATGCCATAGCACTTTAATAGGACATTTATTTGCCATAAAAACTGTGTCGTTAAGCATTAGTGTTTTGAGTTCTTCGTTTTTTGCTGGTTGTGTAAAATAAACTAACTCAACGTGGCAGCAGGAGCTGAAATAGCCTAATGTTTTCTCTGATTCAAAATAGTACGCCTGGCAAATTTTGCATGTGTGATTCATTAGGCCTACAGAATGAGTAATAAAGGTGTGTTCACCAATATCATAGACTCTGAAGGGGTAGTTAGTGGTATCTGCGTTCATTCTGGTCCTAACTCTTGCTGTAAGTACACGCTTATATCCAGTTCTTTCTGTCTCGTTTCTGTGGCTTGAGCCAAGTCTCCGGGTTCTTACTCTAGCAGGCATAGTGTGGACTGTGTGTGGTTATGAGTGGGCAGGTTGGTGGAGAGGAGGACGTTGTAAGGCACCATCTCTTCCTCTCATGACTGCACAATGCAATATATGTATATATATGATAACGCGAGTTTGAGTGAGAGAAAGTGAGGTTGAGATAGAGAGATTTAGATTAAGATGGAGAATGAGAGTGATTTAAAGAATAGATGGGTCGATACCAATTTTTTTCGATACTCAATACCAATACAGATACCACCAATTTCTCCCGATACTCGATACCAATACTCAAGTCGATACCCACCCATTAGGTAGCATTAACCACATTGACATTTTTTAAATATTGTATATTTTTTCAACTATGTTAAGATAAGACGCCTAATTATCATACCTTATAACTGTTAGATATATTAAGATGCTTCACAAATATTAGGCTTAGCTATTAAATAATACTATTTTATACAAGTATCACGCAAATAAAACCAAGACAAATTTCTGAAATACATATATAGTTGTCCTTAATGTTCAAAGTTTTTAACTAAACTTTCTTTCTTAACTGCAATTTTTTATTTAATAAAACCAACAATTTAACTCTATCAGGATCCAGCTTGTTTCTCTTTTGGTCACAGATCATACCTGCTGAGCTGAAAAGCCTCTTGGAGAGACCACACAAATAATTTATTGCAAGCTGTCTGAGATTAGGGTAAATGATTCGGTCTTTCCAGTAACTGAAAATATTAGCACTAGATGGCAGCATGGGTTCATTTAAAAAAGTTATAACCTCTTCTTCATTTGTTGGGTCAGTTGATAGGGTGGTTTTTAGCAGCCAAGTAATAGTACTATGCCGATTCTACACCACTGCCGCATACGTGGCCGCTGTTTTTGATGGATTATCACCAAGCTTTGTTTGTTTTTCATAATGTAGCATACCAATTAAGTGTGGCGACACTAAAATCCATATATTTTATTGTCATGGTTTAGCAAACACATTATTAATAGATTTCATTGTGATTTCTTCTATTTTTGCAAGGATTTATAGAGATATTTCTATTTTTTCGATACTCGATACTATTTTATTCACCCATTCGATACTCGATACCCCCTAGTATCTTTGGTATCGAAGTATTGCGAAGAGTATCGACCCATCCCTAATTTAGAGATAGATTAAGTGAGAGCGTTTGAGAGAGAGCTTTTGTAAGAGAGCGTTCAAGAGATACGTTCGATAGAGAGAGCATTTGAGAGAGAAAGAGAGAGAGCGAGAGTTTGAGAGATAGAAGTGTTTAAGAGAGAGATCGTTTAAGAGGGAGCTTAATAGAGAGGGTATAATAAAGATAATGTGAGAGAAATTGTGTGATAGAGAGTGTATGTGAGGGTAGAGAGAGTTTGATAGAGAGAATGAGATAATTTTATATGAGAGAGTGTGTTATAAAGTGTGTATGTGTGTGTGAGAGAGAAAGGGTGGCGAGCGTGAGAGAGTGTCAGCTTTAGTGAGAGGATATGAAAATATAGATGTGGTACACAAAACATTACGGTACTTTGAAATTTTATTCACTTTTTTGATGTGTTATAACCACCATCTGAAGATAAATATATTCATCCAACTAAAAAAATTTGATGTGATCGGGTCAACAAATAAAGATTGAGCTATTAATTTGTAGCCAAAGAAATATATTTTTTATTTAGAGATTTACAGCCATGCAGCAAATAACAGTTTCCATCGTAGCTAAACAAAGAATGCAAACAAAAAATTCTACGTGACAATCGAATTTTTGTGGAAATCTACTATTTTTCCCGACATCCTGGATTCATAACCGTTGAAATGAGTATTTATTTGACAAAATATGTTCAGTCATTTCCTCGTAATTTCTATTACCGGGTGACCTGGCGGTCTAGGTGTAAGGTGTCGGACTTCTGTGCTGGCGGCCGAGGTTCAATCCTCGGTCGCGGCACAGATTTATCTGATTACCAAACCCTTCCTTCACCTCTGACAAGACATCTTGTGAATGTGGGGAATGCCAGGCCTCCACCGTGGTTCGGATTCCACGTTAAACTGTAGGTCCTTCATTTTCATCTCACAATCACCCTAACATTACACATTAGCGTAAGTGCGTATAACCCAAACGGGTAGTAAGACGCGGTGCAAATAATAATAATAATAATAATAATAATAATAATAGTAGTAATCAATCACATGTCAAAGGGACTCTGGTTCTATTCCAAATGGTAATGTGAAGAGTTAGGCTATTATTATCTAGTTTCATATCTCAATAATGTTAGTAAATATCTAGATAATACGACTGAGTGTCTAGTATTAGACATTTTTATTTCAAGGACCACTTTCGAAGTCAGTTGTGGGGTTGTAACGAGCAATTAAACCAGATCATCTAAAGATCTATTGATATAAATTTCAAGATCATGTCTAATTACTCAGAACATAGTGACTTGTCTATTACATACTCTAACAATGAAATTACCAGAATAAATGCATTATAATGCTACTTCAGAATGAACAATGATGAAACATTAAATGGCAGGCTTAGTGACTTTCTACACGCGAATGTTGTTTTTAAATTCTTTTGTGTGACTGGTTACGGTTTTTTCTTCGTCTATCTTCAAAACTGTATCGACATTTTGGACGGCTTCTCCTAGATTTGCAACCATTCAATAATTAGTCTTTTGTTCCAATATCACCAGTCAAAACTCCTGTGGAAGCAGACAAGTATTTACATTTACATTTCTCATCCTCATTAACGATAGTTAAAATTGTTCGTTAACTCATTTTAGTTTGTTACAAAGCACTTTTTTTAATCAGAACAATCTTAAATATTTTCATTTTCACATTTTATAATTTGGTTACTTTGTTTATAATATATATATTGGAGTGATACGAACAAATATATATTTTGTGGTTTTTTTCACTAAACCAAATTTGTTTCATCCCGAATATTTACAGAGAAACATTTATACCTATATATTTTTACTTAAAGACCTTAAGAGAATCCATACTCATTTTGTCTTAAAATAGCTATTTTGGATACGATCAGTAATTCATAGAATAATAGAATTTTCTTTCGTAATGGCCGACTAAATTTTTATTGTATATATATATATATATATAATATATATATATATATACTAAATATTCTGAATCCTGGCCATCCACATATTCTCACTGATAAGTTAGTTATTGATAAGGAACGTATAGTTTACAGAAAGTGTAGCTACGTTTTCTAGAAGGGCTAGTGGGAAAATATTTAGTAAAAAAAACTTTAAACCCCTGAATGGGTTTGGAACCTTGATTTATCTTTCACTGGCAACCTAGAACAGACGATAATGACACCTTTGTTCATGATTCAAATATGGTTGATACAATATAATGCATTCAATAAAAGTAGACCTATGTGTATTGTCGTAGCTATTTAGTGTTTGGTATTTTATTGTTCTAACACTTTTTTTAAAGTTCGTGTATTTATGTATAGATGTAAAATAGAATTCTATGATGTCAAATAAATTAGTTCATAAAATAAAAGCTTTTCTGAACGCCATGTAATTCAAAATATTGGGGTTTATTTTGGATAATTCTTCATTTTATATAATTATTATTAACTGGTATTCCTCTACTAAAACATATGAAGACATCCTAAAGGAAAATGAAACAAAATAAATGGTAAATAGTTCAGGTATTATAGTAAATAGTTGACTTAGAAGGCTCAACCCTTCCAACCTCCTACTCCACCTTTTTATTTTTAAACTTCACTAAGGTGTCTGTAATCTTTCAGGACTAAAAAGATCTAACCACCAGTTAAATTAAACCTTCCCATTTGAAAGTAGTTTTAAGAACTTTTGCCTTCCCATTCTACTAAACATTTAAACGCTTCCATTTATGGTTTGTTGGAAAGAAATCAATATGTGTCCTTATGTTTTATTGTCATAAAAGAATAACCAATGACCACCTAACAAAATACATTTCTAATGAAGGCTTGAATCAAATTAAGACTTTCTATTTATGTATTGTTATTTGTATGTGTGAAAATTACAAAACCTTTTCAAAGCCAATGTGAATTAAATATAAGAACCAAAGGCTACTTTATAAACTATTTAACTATTTCTTTAATCTAAGCCTTGACCTTAAAATCTATGTTTTATTTATGTTTCATGAAATGTAGTTCTAAGAACACTATGTTTTAAATGACTTTTCTATATTGTCCTGCATAAATAACCAATAGTTAATTAGTAGATTAAGTTTATATTGTAGGACTAGACGGAGTTTTTATGTGTGTATGATGGAAACGGATAAAAATAAGAGATTTGAAGGCATATTATACTAACAATTACACACAAATAATAGGACACAGTTGTATAAACATACTCATGTAGAGTATTAAATCTGGGAACAAAATTTAAAAAAATATATATATATTTTCATTAAACTACTCTTAAGTAAGCTTTACTCATAAAAAACAACATTTCATTTGGTTAATCACAAAAACACTCTTCATAGACTTTTTATTTAAGATGTTCCAAAATGATTTTTAATGCCAAATTTTCAAAACTCAGTTTCTTCTAAAGAACTATTAAATTAATAATATATGTAAAATAAACATTTATAGTTATCTCTAAGGAAAAACAATTCCCGAATACCCACTGTGAACTAGATAGTTACATTAAAAGAATAATAATTTCCGAAGTACTTAAATTGTAAATATTTTTTTAAAGAAAAACGAATAATTAAAATTATTTATTTTTTAAAACTCCTATCAGATACACATTTCCAATCAAATCGTTAAAAGATTTTTTTTAATAACTAAGATATTTGAAAAATTAGTCATTAATAAGCTATACGTTGACAAATTTGACAATTAAAAATAAGTGTGTATTTTTATTGGGAAATTACACACTTATAAAATACAAATTACATTTGAAACACAATTGTTGTAACCATTTTCTTATTATTGTCTATTTTTCAAAATCACTTAATTGTAAACTAACCTTAAATAAATGTTCCACCAAAAGAAAGTATATATTGCCATTTTTCAGATAAAATATTCCCTAGATATTCATTTTAAACAAAATAATTAAGGTCGTTTAGGAAAAATGTGTAATCCTCCAAAATAGCTCATCATTGGGATGGACACAGTTGTAAAGTCTGCCGTTATTGGCTCGAGGTCATATTAAATATGAAGATTCATCATATTCTCGAGGTTGAACATTAAAAAGATTGAATTTTTTTTAGCACAAATGTGAGCATATAAGCAATTATAATCTTGGAATGCCAGGGTAATTTATTACATGAACTGAAGTTTACTATTGAATCAAACAAAAACCATTGTATGTACTTGTATATCACAAGGGTGAACCAGTTAAAATATTTTTGAGCTGTAGGTATTTAATTTAATGTTGTGTAATATTTTACAAGGTTGTTCCCTGAACCAACCTTAGTTAGAACAACCCATTGCTCTCCCATCCCGTTGTTTCCAGACATATGCCCTTGTGAGCAACGCGAGACGAGTGTGATAGCATCCTAGTGAGGCGCCAGATACAAGCACAAGGTAGAGAAACAGCCCTAAGCTATGCCAGAACCACCCCTTTCACTTCTCAACCTGGAGGGATAGACCAAGATACAGCGATAGGGGCTAGTGGCGAGAAAACAGATAATTAGCCACCTACAAACTCAAATTAAGAGTGTAATTAGAACTAGGATTATTTTATTTCTTATGTACATGTTGCTAGGCTGGGTGTGTGTAAAGTTTTAACACTTTAAGATCAAGAGTTTTCCTATATGTAACTATATATTATATGCGTATTAATTTCAGTTTCATGGGGAGCTATAAGATACAATACATATTTTTAATGGCATCCCCAGATAGTAATCAACACGTTCCAAAGGTTTACTGCTGAGATACTTTTAAATTAAATTTTAAACATTAATCCGGGATAGAACGGAATGCCAGTTAAGACCAATATCTTTGAAGCTTTATAAATAATAGTGCTTGAGTGAAATAGATAAAATAATACTTCAGTACATGCACAAAGTTTGATTTGATACGCATAGTAATTCAACAGTTCTATAATGTGTACAGGGAGACCTGGTGGTCTAGGGGTAAGGTGTCAGACTTCTGTGCTGGCGGCCGGGTTTCAATCCTCGGTCCCGGCAAAGATTTATCTGATTACCAAACCCTTCCTTCACCTCTGACAAGACATCTTGTGAATGTGGGGAATGCCAGGCCTCCACCGTGGTTCGGATTCCACGTTAAACTGTAGGTTCTCCACTTCATCTCACAATCACCCTACCATTACACATTAGCGTAAGTGCGTATAACCCGAGCGGGTAGTAAGACGCGGTGATAATAATAATAGTAATAATAATATAATGTGTACAAGCAGGTAGTAAAATATATGACTTAGACAGTAATGGGTGTAAACATTAAAGGAAATAGAACTAATTGGTTAATTATTTTGCTATGCCGGGTGCGCCAATATTATTCTAATCAGCTCAGGAAATGTTTAAAGTAAAACTGAGAAATTTAATTTAGGGAGCTTAAAATTCAGATTAACACTGAACACATTGACATTACATAAGTATTAATATAATAAACCTGCCAGAGTTTAAATAAAACAACATATTATTACATATCGGGAAATAAGACTCATAATATTTGGGAATATTTTTAAAAAAATTGTTATTAAAAGGAAGTTTATAGGTGTTTATATGGCGTTATAAATTTGGTAAAATAGCTAACGCAGTGTAAATACTAATAAGCTATATTTAGTGCTTAAAAAATAAAGTAGACGTAATATGATTCACTGAAAAATTTGCTGCATCTCTAATGGATTGTTGCAGTGTTGGCTGTGGATTATTGAAATAAAATGTATTTGAAACATTTTATTGGGAAAAAATCTAACATTATAATAAGTCCACATTCGACTTTATAGTTAAAAATTAAACCATCAAAGGCTATTGACTTTACATATGTATTTAGCTTTCAGTGTTTAATTTGAACCAAAATTATATTCTTTATCTCTTTGTTGCAATAAGCCACTCAAGTAAGAATTGAACTGATTTTATTTTTAACCAAAGGAAATATTTTAGTTACCGATATAAAACTATACACAAATCATGGTTTCCATGGTGATATAAACAAAAAATGATTGTACGGGTGACTCACTACCAGCACAGAAGGAAAATATGTAAAACTCGTTATGAAAATTGAGTTTTAGTCTTATGCCACTATTTTTACTTTTAAAATGTGTTTTCGTCTGTCAAAATCTGTTCAGTCCTTTTATCGTAAGTTCTATTACTGGAAAAGGACTTATTAAATATTATATTAGATATGATAGAGAGAGAGAAAGAATGGGATTGTGAATATGAGAGTGTAAGTGTTTGAATGTGTGATTGTGTGTGTGGGTGATTGTGAAAATGAGAGCGGAAGTGTGAGAATGTGAGTGTGAATTTGAGAAAGTGAGTGTAAGAGACTGAGAAAGAGCGATTGAGAGAGATCTAGTGAGTGTGAGCGAGTGATAGTGAGAGTATGTGTATGTGTTAGAGAGATAAATACTGGGAGACCAAAATAAAGAGCGTGTGTGTGTGTAATTGTGCGTGAATATGAGCGAAATAGTGTATGTGAAAGAAAGTGAGAGAGTGTGTGTAAGAGTTTTAAAGATAAAGTTAGAGAGGGAGATATTAGCTTATAGAGAGAAAATTAGAGTGAGAAGGAGTTTAAGAGAGGGAGATTGAGAGAAAGAAAGTTTTAGAGAAAGAGTTTGAGATATATGGTGTGGGAGTGAGATAGAGATAGTGAGAGTAATTTGAAGATCGTTTGGGAGAGAGACATTTTTAGAGAAAAGGAGTTTTAGAGAAAGCGTTAGAGAGGGATAGCAAGCGTTTGAGAGATAGGGAGCGTTTGAGAAAAAGAGAGTTATATATAGAGTATATTAATGATAGTGTGGAATAAATTGTGTTATAGAGTGTGCAGCCATGCAGTAAATAAAGGTTTCCATGGTGACTAAACAAAGAATGAAAAATTGAAAATTCTCTTTGAAAATTGGGTTTTCGTGGAAAACTACTATTTTTCCCGACATCCTGGACTCCTAACCGTTAACACGAGTAGTCTTTTGTCAAAAGCTGTTCAGTCATTTCCACATAATTTAGATTACCGGAAATGAGCTTATCAAATTATTATAAGACTAGTGGGTCGTTGCAGCGATGACTGCAGATTATGTCACTAAAATGTATTTTAAGCTATTTATTGGGAAAGAATCTATATAATAAGCCCTCACTCCATTTTTAGTCAAAAGTTTACTCGTCAAAGGCTATCAACTTTACTTTGATATTTAGTTTTCAGTGTGTAATTTGAATAAAAACGTATATTTGCCCCATGTAAATATCTCTAGTACAATTGGGTTTTAGTTTTAGGGCACTATCTTTACTACCATACCGATTACTTAATCTTTCAAAAGAGTGTTCGCTTGTAAAAATCTGTTCAGTAATTCCCTCGTAGTTTCTATTACTGGAAACGGGTTTATCGAATAATAACTACTCGTATTAAGATATATGATAGAGAGAGTGATAAAATGTGATAATGAAAATGAGAGTGTAAGTGTTTGAGTGTGTGATTGGGTAAGTGTGAAAATGAGAGTGAAAGTGTGTGTAAGAGACAGAGAATGAGCAATTGAGAGAGATCGAGTGAGTTGAGCGAGTTATAGCGAGAGTATGTTTTAGAGAGAGAAATACTTGGAAAAGAGAAAAAGGGTGTATGTAGGAGGAGAGTGTGTGTGTGTGTGTGTGAAAAAGAGAATATGTAAAGGAGAATTCTTCATAAAGTGTGTGTGTGTGTGTGTGTGAAAGAGAGAGTGTAAAATATTGGGACAGATATTGTGTGAAAGAGAGAGAAAATGTGAGGGCGTGTGAGAGAGTTTTAGAGAGAAAGTTAGAGAAGGAGAGATTAGTTTAGAGAGAGAAAATTAGATTGATAAAGAGTTAGATAAAGAGTAAGAGAGATAAATTAAGAAAGCGAGTTGGAGAGAGGGAGAGAGAGTGGGTTTGAGAAAGATAGTGGGTTTGAAAGAGAGTGTGGGTTGGATATAGAGGGAGTTTGGGAGAGATATCGTTTGTGAGAAAGAGTTCAGCGTTGTTTGAACAGAGCTAATGTTGAGAAAAGTCCGTAAGATAGCGTTTGTGTCTCTGAGGAAAAGGTAAAAGTGGATGCTAAGGGTCCGTCCCGTTGAGAACCAAAAAACCTATATTCCTCAGCGGTGGAGTGACTGGAAAGTCTTGGGCTGAAGTTTTGGGCTGGGTAGAGAGGATGAGGGAGGGAATGGATTAGCAGGTAGACAGTCTTTTCCGGCTATTAAGAATGAAAACTGTAAGTCAAGGACCAAACTATTATTATTATTATTCACACCGCGTCTTACTAACGGTTCGGGTAATTCGCACTTACGCTAATGTGAAATGGTAGGGAGATTGTGAGATGAAATGGAGGACCTACAGTTTAATGTGGGATCCGAACCATGGTGGAGACCTGGCATTCCACACATTCACAAGTTGTGGTTAATACACTTCTTGTCAGAGGTGAAGGAAGGGTTTGGTAATCAGATAAATCTGTGCTGGGACCTAGGATTGAGCCCCGGACCCTCATCACAGAAGTCTGACACCTTACCCCTAGACCGCCAGGTCATCCTGGGACCGAACTAAACCGTTGGTTCATTTTAAAGTTAACTTTAACTTTATTTAAACAGTAAGCTTATTTAGTTTATTTTAACGATGAATGGTGGTCAGGGTTAAAATCGCGAATGGGTAAACAAAGGGTACATCTTTCTAAATGGTTTCCATTTGTCCCTACAAAAATGTGGGTAGATTACCTCTGTTTTAGATATTTCTTATTATTAGCACACTAGTGTAATTAATAAAAATAGAAATATTAATTATACTAAGTGTGCTATATACAGATATACGGAATTAATAGATTAAGTATTTAAAGCATTATTTCTACATGACGTCGAATATGAGTATTTGTTAATTACGGTTATAGACTCATCTACATATTATTTAAATTATAAAATGACATCTGGACACGGGAATTGACTTGTGACCTACAAACCATGTTTCAATAGTTACCGACAATAGCATCACGCAAATTAATGTACTCCTCATAACGCAGCTTCACTTGATTATAATTGATGCACCGTATTCGCTCGCTTTCAATTTTCGCATACATATCAACGATGTATTGATGAAACAACTGGTGGCATCGGAGATTGTTGTTGTCTTCATTGGCACGAATCTTCAACCGATATGCGTAGAAGTTCATAGCGCTTACTTTCTTGTTGGTTTCTGCACCTGCAAAGTAAAAATTAAAATAAGACAAAAAGAAATTAATCTTACAGAAAAAGAAAAAAGTATATAATATATAGATTGTACCTGTCGCTGGATTTATTTGTGTGATGTTAGAATTATATCCATTTTCTCCTTCTCAAAATATCAACGGATATTGCAAATCGTCCTAAGAATGTCTTGAATTGTATGCTCCGTGTTATCTCTGCGTTGAATCCGTATATCTCGATGTTCATATGCGTCGCCAACCATAACAACTGCAACTTCATTAACGGTTGGTGCATTGTATCGGCCTGCGTGCTCACCAGATGGTACTTTATCTGATGACGATCATGTAGTTGTCGTTTTACAGTCTGTTTGAAACGGTATAAAACAATTGGACCAACTGGTTGTGATTTCGCAAAAACAGTTACAAAGTCGCCACAACTTCTCGCACCTCCATCTGCTCGATGTGGTTGTACTGGCAGCGTGCGTTTATTTGATGCTCCTCATCGCCCATGAAGTAGAATCGCAAGAATTTTGGATCGGCATCAGGCATTGAGATTAAAGAACCTATTTGATTATATACTTAGCCCTGAATCTTAAACGTTGATTCAAAATTGCGACCATCCTCATTCTGAATGATTTTTGTTGCTCCAAATGATGTCATTTGGAAGCAAGAATTACATTTTCGAATCTTATGCAAAAACAATTTTGACTGAGGTGTGGCTCCAGCTAATAGTGTTTTCAATGGTTCTGGCGATGAATTCAATGGTGGCAGTACAACTTTTCCAGACGCTCAGCAAAAACCGGCCGATTCCCCTTTGTGTTTGAATTCATGGCAGTGCTGGCATTCTTTGTCCATAGCACCGATGACAATTTGTGAATGTGACGAATAGTTGATGTCCGACTCATATTCGAAAGCAAGGCGGATAAGTGATGCACGTGTCAATGCGCAATGAACTTGCAGGAGCTGTTGTTCATGTGTTCTATGTGCGTCGGTGGCTCGTTGACGCGCCTGTCTTTGTATCATTGTATTAGCTCGAAGGCGCTCGTTGCGTTGCTGTTGACTTTCATTTGCACGTGTATTTGCAACCTGGACTCTTAAATTGGCATTGTCCGTCATTGGTCTTCTGCGGTTCGATTTAACCGACGGGTATGGACTCTATGTGAATTCTGTGTACGTCAACCGATATTTCCTCTTCGTCCATGAAAACGTGGCATTGTTCATTAATAAACACACAAACCCTAAATATAAGTAACTTATATTTGAATTTTATGGATTAAATGTTTTTTTTTTTTATTTTCGATGAGACGTTTAACACTCCGTAAATTTTATAGAATCATCGACACAAATAAGTACCTAAAATAAAAATTTGCAGGTTAGATTGATTGTCATTGAATACGCATTTAAAGAAGATCATGTAAGATATTCACTTCAACACAGCACCTTACACATTTACCCACTGTATGTATTTGAGTACACTTGATGAAAAATACACTCAATATTCACGCAATTGTGATACATGGAATATTGATACACATCGTACAGAAATGTATATGGCAAAACAACGCCAAGGCACGACGCAAGAGACTTTCGCATGTATTGATGCGTACGTCAAATACCACAGAATTCAACATCAACGCCACCTATGGTACACAAACATAACTATGAATTATTGAACTTATGATTTTTTAACGGTCAATTATTCATATTATATCCATTAATATAAATAAAGGTGGTAATTGGGGGGGGNTGATATGCAAAAGAATCTTTAAAAAAAAATTAAAAAATCCTAAAAAATAAAAATAAAATCCTAGAACCCAATTGCAGCGCAACCTACTCGGTCCAATTGTGAATCAAAACCATCCATGGGCCCACTCAAACACACAAAAAATTTCATAAAAATCGGTTTAGCCGTTTAGGAGTTCAGTGACATACACACGCATAGAAGAATTATATATATTAAGATTGATATATTATTAATTTTGGGCCATACACTCTTAAGAGAGAGATCGTTCGAGAGAGGAAGTGTTTGAGAGAAAGCTTAAGAAAGAGAATGTAATAAAGATAATGTAAGATAAATTGTTTAATAAAATGTGTATTTGAGTGGGGTGAGTGTGTGAGCTATAGGGATAAATTGTGAGAGAGAGAATGAGAAAATATTATATTAGTGAGTGTTTATAGAGTAAGTGTGTGTTTTTTTGTGTGTGTTTGTGTGAGGGGGGAGAGTGTGAGAGAGTTTGTGAAAGCGGGAGAGAGTTTGATAGAGAGAAAGAATGCTACAATAAAAATCTGGTACTCAAACATTACAGTACTTTGAAATATCAATCCTTCAAAATAAAGTATCGACATGGAAACATATAACTGAGATTACTTTATTTTGTAAGAATGTGAAAAGACAGATGAGGTAAACAAAACATTACTTTTAAATATCATATTCTCAAAGTTAAGCAGTAAAATGAAAACGTAGCTTAATATATGTATATATTGTGTTACTATTTGCTAAAATGAACATCAAAACCCATTATTTGAATAACATGAACATCAAAACTTATTATTAGAAAATATGAACACCAAAACTCATATTAGATAGTTAAAATGGCAATTTTTTTAACATTATCCAAGATCATTTTATAGTTTTTGAGATTATTATACATACCTAAACATATTTAAACATCATATCATGTGCGAAACAAAACGTAAACAATATTTTAACGAACTTAACAAATTAACCCTTTAATTCTAAACTAATGTTCAATGTTATTGATATAAATGAGAATTAATGATAACAATACTCCAATAAAAAATAAATTTTTCCCCAGTTTGGGAATCTCAATATATGTGTTATTACCAGAATCCAAAGAGAAATATTCATCCAAAGAAAAAATTGTTATGTGTCCGGACCAACAAATAAAGATGGAGTTACTATTTTTAAGCCGAAGAGATATTTTTATTTAGATGTTTACAGCCATGCAGAAAATAACGGTTTCCATAGCAACTAAAGAAAAAATGAAAAACTTAAAATTCTCTGTGAAAATCGGGTTTTTGTAAAAAAAAACTATTTTTTCCGACATCCTGGACTCCTAACCGTTAAAATTAGTGTTAGTTTGTCAAAATAAGCTCAGTCATTTTCTCGTAATTTCTATTATCGGAAACAGGCTTATCAAATTATATATAAGAATTATGGACATCCTAATATTTGTTGAGAACATTTTCTTTTCATTTACCCCTAGAACGGTTGCGCTGGTATATTTAACACAAGTAGGCGCGGGGAGTTTTTATTCCCCAAACAGTTTTCTCTGAACTATTAATACTTATATAGAAATTATATTTTATTTTAATTTGAGTCAATTTAATCACACTCCAAAAAATTAAATATAACAAACTGAAAAATAGTATTGATTTTTTTTTAGTAGATATAGCGATTAAGCTCCAAAATTTATAAAATTGAATGTTTTCTAAAAGGGTTATTTACTTTCAAATTATCACAAAATTATTACCATTTGGTGTATTTTTTTTAGCACCACGTCTTACGAGCCATTCGGGTTGTACACTTGTTTAGACTATTATTTTGTTAGTTGGCACTAATCCAAATACAATATGAAAACACGTACAATACAGATATAATGTATGTAGATAAAAGGTAAAATAACTCTTTCTAAATTAGGAACGTATATCGCCCTCAGTCATCAGAAAATTCCTCCAATAATTTACGAACTTCTGCAGGAAACATCACCCAAAGCGGATGGTAACGTATTTTTTTTGTCTTAGTTATGAGGATGTTCACGTCCCAAAAATAATTTGTTTTAACAGCACACAACTTAAGAACTAGCTTATTTCTAATTTATACTAAACATTAAGAACTCATACTATAAATTCACGAATGATCCATTTATTTCTCCTGCTGGGAATAAAACCCAGGACCCTTGCTTAAATACGCAAACATAAAACGAAAGATGCAACTATTAGTGATACTGTGATATACTAAACAATAGAATAGTTATTCAAAAAACCATTTTATAAATACAAAAACTTGTGTTGTATAAACGGGTGAGAGGATTATTTCATGCCTAAACAGTGAGCTTGTCTCAAATAGATTTATTATACAGATGATTAGGTAAATTAATTTAGTTCTAATTATAACAGCAGACAGTTAAGGTTACACTGAGGAATAGAAAGAGTAATATGCTTTTCAGTCACCTGACATTGTACACTTGTACTAAACTAACTAATAAAAAATTTGAGTACTTTAGGTCCCAGCACTCCCGGTTGAGAGTTAAAATATTTTTAATCTAAATCTCACTACGCTGATGACAGATATTAAAAAACTGTTTGTATTAGAATGTGAAGAAAATTAAACTAAATGTATCTACTGAAAAACTAATTTTATTATTATATTCATACAAAATAAATAAAATTTGCAAAAATTCTGGTTTTAAGTCACGTTATCCTCCATCCCACCTTAAGTAGCGTTGTTTGCGTTCTGCTCGTCTGAGTCCAAACCAACCCAGTATCATTCATCAGCTTACAAATGTATCATCATCCCCGCAATGTCAACGAGCTGTCAGGACAATACCTCTTGCATAGCACCTTGGATGGGGAAGAAGAGGTGGGATCAAACATACCATAACACTTTCAACACAAGTTACTCTTCCAGGGTATAAAATCCAATGAAAACCCGCTACTTCCACCCTCATAATTATACCCTTTCCTCAATCCCCTCTTGTTTTAGAAAAAGATAAAGCAAATACTCATTCAATCTTCCCTATCCTCTGACGTCTCAATCAAGACATACGCACATTTCCTCATATTTCTCCTCCCTCCCTCCCCTTAAACCGTCATGGCTGATCCTCAAATTACTCTTGCCCTGCAATTCTAAATGATTAAACCGAGACTTTCATACCCACAACCGTGTTCACGTTTATAAGGAGACAAAGCATACTTTTATCAAACTCTTCTAGAACCCAACTTAGCAAATATGGGATTGAGCGAATCTAGTAGAACAAACGAAACACCTGAGTGAGGGAGAAAGACAATCATTTTCTCTAACGTGAACGAAATACGACGGTACAAATTAATTATGATAAGCCATTGAGCCAGTTGTTGCATCTCATCATTTATTCCATCATCAATATTAAACTTTTCAACCCACTGAATATGAAAGTGCCTTTGATGAATGCTGCCTTAGAATGAAGAAGAGTGAAATGAATCTATTGTCCTTTTGGAGTAAAAATTTTGTATACATGCCTTACGACAATCATCTTTAGAATAAAATTTACTACCTTACTAATTTGTTGAGATCTAATAATAATTGGAAGGAGATTATGCTCTTTCATTGGCTACTTTCACTGACGTCAACGATGATACATTTATATAATTATATAAATATTATATTTTTTAATTCGGAACCAGTCCATGTTGGGTCTGAGCCACTTGAAAAATGATAAGTTTTGAACTTAAAGAGCAGGATTTTAGTTCACCTTGTTCTAGTTTAATCCTCTGTAATGGAGAATCTCGTAAGCGTATCTCATGTCACTTAACTAAAGCTGACAATTTAACTGCACCTCGATTTATGTGCCAGAACTTGTCTTACTCCAAATACTGAGCTTGCATCAAGTGCGATACAAGCTGACACTTTTCTCCACGTACTCAACTGTATTACCAAGACTCAAGCATACAATGATCCATATGATAAACATTGTATATTTTAGCCTCACTATGCTTTAGCTGGAATTGCTGTCCGCAGCGAAGAACTCATCCACGGTGATTGGCGTCGTACGTGTGGGATATGTGGCACCGATGAAACCGGTGGTACAATACGTCTACCAAGAGCAACGGTACAGACTCACGCATCACGGTAAAGAAGAAAACGGAGGTTGTATGTTTAAAGCTTTTTGGACCCGTTGACATCTGAAGCTGCGTAGATCTTCTATTCAGGACTCCGAAGTCACCATAACATCAGCTGATAGCTCACCTAGCCAGAAAACCAAGAATTATCATATTACCCTGCTTATCAACTTTTGTGTTTCTTATATTTAATCTTCATATCATTTTCTTTAATAAATTCAGATATGGGTATGAAAATGAATGGATGCTTTTGCCAGTTTTTGGCTGTTCCTCCGAAATCCTCCTTTCTTCCTTTACGTACAAGAAAACCAATAGAAAGGGCGGAGGAAAATGGTCCTCGGGACTCAGTCTAAAATAGGGTAAATATTCCAACAACCAGTCCGAGCTATAACCTACATATATTTTCACGATTAGGGTAGGAATAAGAATTATAAGTTTTTGAGAAACTATACTACACTCGGGTGAGCTAGTTTGTGAGGTCGTTTAGTACAAATTACTTCAAACACTAGGCTTGGATTTATATACAAACCTCCTAGTCATTGCGGCAAATAAGACTAGGCAAGATTGTTGCTTTGGTCGTCGTAACTGGTGTGGCACATTTTAGTCGCTTACTTAAATTATCTGTGTATTTAGATATTTCTAGTTGAATAACACATAGATTTAAATTAACTAATATTTTATACAAATCTTGTAAATTGCGTAATTATACTGTCTAAGTAATTCAAATACAGTAAACCTCACCAATTCTATTTTTTTTAACATTACATTATATGTACGAGTATTTCGCAAATTTTGGTTAACGGCCGTATATTAAAGTTATGTAAATTATTACATGTTAGTATATTTTATGGTGTGGCGTATCAAAGTTGCTAGATTTCAGGACCATTTACTGAAGGATACGTCTGTAAGGAAAAGTATGACCGCTACGCCACGGGGGAGGCTTCAGCCTGAATGGAAGAATAAGCTAGTCAAGTGTGGTGAGGCGAATATCCTGTGTGCGGGGCTGGGGTCGGAAATGACAGGGCGCCTCGTCTCCCTCATCTTTTTGTCTTGTTTTTATAACTCCTCCCTCCCTCCCCCTCACCTTTTCTCATTACTTTGGCTCAGGTCAATCAACAAGGAAGGTCATCGATTTAAGGAGGGCATTACCATTCTCTCAGAAGATAAGAGTGGGGACTTAGACTCAGACTACTTGTTCTGTGACAACATTCCTCACTCTCTCGTGTCATGTGTTTTCAGGGGCGTCGCATCTAACTGCCTGGATGTTTTATCGGCATATTTACACTTATCGGTTTGGGATACGTTAGGTAGAATTTAGAGGATGTGTACCAGCACTTGTTTGGAGGGAGGGTAGGAAACTAGTAGAACTAGTTGTAATTCGAACACCACCCTCCCAGTGACCGGAAAGACAGAAAAGTCATGGCTAAACGACTCCTTTGTCACCGTATATAATGACATGGATTCTTGTCTGATAGTGTGAGATATATTTATATTGTATTCAAGTTTCAATATTACAAAATACGTATCGTTACTCTACCGAAACAAACTGTATGGAGTGGCGTTCACATAGACCATTTTGATTCAAAACAGTGCAGATGAGGTGAATAACAATAAATGATCACCATCCATAGAGCAGTCTGAGAGCTACACTTACGTTGCACTTGATTTCCGTTGAAATGGGGATCATTGCCAAAATTTCAACGGGGTTAGATGTAAGCCATTCTCCACATGTGATTAATATTGTTGATTTACATACCTATCTACACGCTAATGGGGGTACACTTCTTCTAAGGACACTTTTTATGTATCATCCCTAAAATCAAGGATTTAATAATCCTTTAGTTAAACATAGTAACTAAAATAAATAAGGCAAATAAATACAGCTTTTACATATTTCAAAATGTTGGTTAGTCATCACTACAAATTAAAACGCTTTTATATATTTTTAAGCCATAAAACAATAATATAAGCTCATTATTTAGTACTTTTTACCTTTTTATTTTGTATATTTAACGTGCACTCTCTGAAACAATTGATTATATTGGCACACGACTTATAAACTAACTTAAATCTAGAACAGGCAGAACATCTAGCCTCGAGCTGTTAATTAATAATAATAATAATATTTAGCACTGCGTCTTACTACCCGTTCGGTCTATACGCTTTAAGTACTAATTAATCTAGTGTATTAGGAATTGGAAAGGTAAAATTAGAGGAAGTGAACCCGTATTTGCGTGGAGGGACAGTGGAAAACCATTTAGGAAAAACCACCCCCAGTTCACCCGACGGATATTCGAACCTCGATCTCCCCGTCCTCAACAGTAGAGCTCAACATGACAAGCGCGTTAGCCAACTACGCCACCAAGGCGGATGAGCTGTTAATTCACCAAAGACAAATAAGTTGTACATGCCAGGAATTGAATCTGGGACCCTTATCTCACTAAAAAGACTGAGATATAATGTTGGAGATTAAAAAAAGGTATGAATACCTTTTACATGGAAAATATTAGTTATAATAAGAAATAATTAACAAAACACAACTAATTATATCTTAAAAACACTACTAAACAGGGAATGACAGTCATTATTAAAATTTATTCTTTGTACTAATTACGTATTTGTGTGGAGAGAGAGAGGAAAACCATTTAAAAAAACACAGTATTCCCAACTGGTATTGAACCACATCCTCCCCTTCATCATCACTCTATTATATTGCGAGGGTAGCGTCCTAGACCATGCATCCACCAATGTGGGTCAGATAATATTTATCGGGTACTTTATCCTTAAGATAAAAATGTGACGAATAAATACATGTTGTTTGGCCGTTAAACTCTATCTGGCAGACATAAGACGCATTTTTAAATTATCGGCAAGATGAAAATATGTATCGGCCAGATTAATATTCAACCAGGAGTCATGAGACCGGTCCTAGCTCCATTACTGTAAATGTACACGTAGTTCGAACGGGAATTAATACTCTAAGCATAAAAAATTAATTATATGGATATAAAAATATTCTGATAGTAATAATTTCTCTATTTTACTTTAATGATAGGCCAAAGCGTAAACAAGAGTATACCAACAATGGTTTATTTCACAGCAGTTTCAGGGCTATTTGCATGTTAATTGCAGAGGAGGAAGGTAGCATTTTTGGAAATATAGTCATCTTTTAATGAAGGGAAAGTGGGATACCCTCAATACACCTGGTTGATATGGAACCCTCAACTCGCCGTCCAAGTAACTTCTTTGGGGTATTTACTGGGACCCGGGAATTTAATACAAATCAATCATTTTTAATATTTTATCATAACGGTAAAGATTCTACGCTATTTTGTTAAAAATTAACAAAATGTATTAATTATATATATCATTTTGGAGAAAATTGAACCGTGTTCAGAGTATTGAATGGTAAACTCAATGGAAAGAAACCGTTGGGAAGAATTAGGTGCAGATGGACTTGAAAGAGATCGGGTGTAATCAGGTGAACTGTATAGAACTATCTTAGGATAGGGATAGGGTGTAATCAGGTGAACTGGATAGAACTATCTCAAGATAAGGATAGGGTGTGGTGAGATGGACTGGATGGAACTAGCTTGAGTAGGGTGTAATGAAATGAACTTGATAGAACTATCCCAAAATAGGGATAGGGTGTAATGAGTTAGAATGGTTAGAAATAGCTCAAGATAGATATAGGATGTAGTGAGGTGAACTGGATAGAAATATCTCAAGATAAGGATAGGGTGTAATGAGGTGAATTGGATATAACTCGCTCAAGATAGGGATAGGTGGCGTACTTTTGTAACTTTCGAGTCCCTAATGCCAAAGAGTAAGTAAACTTATTTTGTTGTCTTTTCCTAAATATACTGGATTTAATACAACGATATGACTATACAAATTCTATGCTGCTGACTCAGCTGTGGTGGATAGTATTTAAATAAATAGATCATGATAATATTATATTTATATGTGTGTGTGTTGAATGAGAAGGAACAATCCTTCACGCACAGTTTTCTTCGAGATATGGTAACCAAGCTTAAATGCTATATCCCTCTATATATTAATAGAATCCTGGATATATCTTTGTAAGCCAGGTTGGTTCTCTACTCTTATATTTATTTGATTTCAATAATAATTAATTACAACTATTTCGTCAACTTCAGGCAACAGAACAGGGAAATATTCCACCATGTTGGATCACTGGCAGGCCAAGAAATGAGGTCAGACACATACCAACCTTGCTTGATCTGCATGAAGATATATGTATCCTATCGATAGATATCGGGCAGATAAACTCAGTTCATAATACGCTTAAGATATTAAAGTGGCCAATAACTTGTTTATGATTTATAACTTTAACCTACTGATAGTGATACTTATCTGTTCGTCATAAGATCGAACTTAAGTATGAGGAAGTTAGCACTCAAAGAAAAAAAAACAATATTTGTGTGAAGGGAGAGTTAAAAACAATGTTGGTAAAGAGCACTTAATTACACCCATACGTGTTTGAAGACTCGACCTTTCTTACATCGCTAACTGGACAAAACAACATTTACAACTTGGTCGGTGTGTCCTTCGGAACGGATTAGGATGCAATATTATTATTTTTTAAGTCTAATATAAAACTAAATAAAAGTTACTATATAAAGCATCTAGGGTGCATACAGATCTTAATTGGTTACTGAACTAGAAATTAGCTGTTGTTCTAGCTTCAGATTAAATTTTCTTTCTTATTTAAACCTAGTTTGTACATGTTATTTGTTCCTGATATAGTAATTCTAAAGCATAGAGCCCAAATAAGCCATATGTACTGTATATACATGTATCTATACAATGAATAAACAGCACAGAAATAATAATTATAATATATTATATTGTAAGAGTGTGTATGACAAGAGAGTTTGAGTTTGTGTGTATGTGAGTTTGTTTGAGGGATTGTATCTTTGTTTCCGAGTGAAATGGTATATGTGTGAGTGTGAAAAATGAGTATTTGTAATGAAATGTGTTGATGTTGGTATATGTGTAGAAGAGTATGTGAGGGACGATTCGTGGGAGTGTGTGTGTGTGTGTGTGTACTTAAGACAGTGGTTATATTTATGAGAGAGCTGTGTTTATGTATTAGAAGATAAGAATGTGTGAATAAGATATAGAATAAAGTTGTGTATAGTTGGTATATTTGAGGGGGGGGGGGTGTATTCTTAAAGTGTTAATATTATGTAACAAGCTAGACCCAACATATGGAGAAAAATTAAGACACCAACTTGTTGAGCCAACAATCTGGACCCTCCTCTAGTTTTTAATCAGTCAACACATGTCTGGCCATGGATAATTATGTGTTACTTGCCGTTTCTTCATTTATTGTGTTCACAGGAAGTCTATTCTTGCAGACAAAAATAAAAAACCGTAGGAGGTTCATAAACATTAGTTATTGCAATACGTGCATATCCTCGATTATTAGAATTCTTATGATCAAAAGAGGTATTGTTACAAACAACAGAATCCTTTTGATACAACTCATTAATTTAATTGCGTTCAATGTTCCACTCCACGACCACAAAACTATGATAAACTAATATGAAAACAAAACACGTGCGTCACTAAGGCTAGACACTCGACTAAACAACGCGCGCGCAGAACCTCTCAAGTCAGCCAACATTTTATATTGGCTATTTATTATCTACGACAATTGAGCCAACACAGCACAGCACAACAAGTTGGCACTGACTGGTCTTCCCAACTCCAACAAGTTGTGAATGCGTTTATATTGTAACACAGCTCGGGATCATGTTGGTCAACATTTTGGGTATAGATATAAATGAGGCTCAAGTAAGTAAGAGGGTGGTGTCAAAGAAGGTGTTAATGAAGGAGATATAGTGTGTGTTGATAAAGTGTGTGAAGGAGTAATTATTAATAACCACAAAACTTGAATGCTCTTCAAAATGAGGGACAGCATCTACATTGTATGTTGAGGAAAATGGTGGAAAGTTCTTAGTTTCAACAACACTCGATTTAGTGACAGATTAAGCTCTTCGAAGCCACGATTTAAACAACATCCTATGCAAGGGTAAACACAATTTAAAGAAAACTCAAAAGTTTACTTTCCTATAGGTCAGTGCTTTTCAAAATGTGGTAGATGCTGTCCCTGGAGTATACACGAACATAATTTAATATTATAGACCTTCTTTAGCCTGCCTCAAGTTAACATTATATGAACCAAATACTTTTTAAAAATATTTATCTTCTGAACCAGCCCAGAGAAAACCTTAGATATGAATTTTAGGTATTTTCGTTCAAATATGAATTATAAATTTTGCGTTCTTAATATGCCTGAGATTCATGTAAATTTTACCTTAGTGACATGTTAAGATTGTACGATTGAAGAATTTAATCAGTTAAAATATATGTATTGATTTTTGTAGCCTGACATGATTGGTTAATTGATTATTATTGAAAAACTTATTAATAAATATAGCACATATTGTTCCTAAGATAGACAGTTATTTTTAAGAAATACCATAACAAATAGGAAGAAGGATTTTAATTCATTCCTAAATTTTAAGCTCTTTAGGTACTCGAGATAAGGGTTAATGAATGGAGGGATATGCAATAGTTACAATCTATGTAGCGTCTTACACTGAGTGGCAAAAATATATGGAAGTTATATAAATATAGGAAGTAACGAGTTAAAAAGAATTTGCGGATTTTTTTATCATTTGTTAGAGCCAAGCGTTTATCAGTTCAAACACCCTTGTAAAAAGGTTATTTGTTATATTAATACTGTTTCTACGCTCAGTCCCATAAGAAAGTCCTGTCCTACAACCAAGAATAGATTAGAAGAGATGTTTATATGAGTTATTTTACTATTTAAGTTAAATTATATAAATAGTTTGTGACATAGTCCATGTATAATGTTCAGACATTATTAATTTCGATCCAATATTAGGATAAATAAAACAATTTCATGTGAAGTTTTAAATTAATTATTTATACAAATAATTTTGGGACAAACTTACACCTAACCCAACAAAAACACTCTTTAAGCTAATAAGTTATAAGTATTTAAAAATTACCACCGTTGAAATTTAAATCGTTGGTTGGTCTCAATTAGTGTCCTAAGAAACGCGCACTCACTGTTGTCAATATATTTAACAATACTAATTTATTTATTTATACTCTCCAACAATGACAGTTAAAGTTAAACTTATTGTTTATATTAATATATTTGATAAAAGTTTTTCTTTGTGTGTAGTAGAATTCTTAAAGGTGTAAGGTTGAAAAACATATTTATATGTTTAGATAAGTCAGCAATTAAAAAAGAAATAACTTTGTGAAATACATGAAAATAATTTTAGATTTTAAATTTATTTAAATCTTTGCTAAAGTATTTTAAGTGTAGACCAGTGTTACCAAATTTGGTGTTGTACAAATATAATAGGTTTTTGATTACATATATAAATTGTATCTTGAATAAAACTCCTATAGTTGGCAAAAACACTGGAGACAACCACGTTGATATGTAAAATAGATATAATTTACATTTAAATGTGTTCTCATTGACTGCATGTCGTAAATCAAGTTGAAAACGATGCCAAAATCACAAATCTTTATAACACAAGAGACTAAAATAGGCAACTATTTCTTTTAACGATTCATAGATGGAATAGGTGGTACTAAAACATTACAAAGCTAGCGCTCCAACATTTCGATATGGCTATAAAAATTATCAATAAACCATTATTCTATAAATTATGATAAACATTTATGTATTAACTTTTTCAGATAAACAAAAGCTATGTTTTTCTTTATGCATACATATAATAAAAATATTTTAAAAACTAATAACGTTTTATAGAGATGTATATTCATACACATTCACACTTTATGTGGAAAGCCCGTTTATTTTTGAACTCGTTTATTTTAAAGCACCAGACATGTAGGGTGGGGCATTTAAACAAAATATGCTTGTAAATGAAAAGATATAATCAAACATTCTTTTTTCAGAAATATTCTAAGACCAATAAAGCGACTTAAATTTAGTAAATTATCATTTATTTAACAACATTTATTCTTGTAAAACCTCTAATCTCGTTATTTCATTTTTAGTTTTATTTGGATGAAAATGTACCAACTTCTTAAAAATAACACATATTAAACGCACTCTCTTTGAATGAAAGTTAATCAAACATTTCTGTCTTTCATTTTAAAGGTATGGTGGAAGAAATTTATTTTTCATTGTTTACATACATACATACATACATACATACATACATACATACATACATACATACATACATAAATACATACATACATACATACATACATACATACATACATACATACATACATACATACATACATACATACATACATACATACATACGGGGGGCAAAGTTGTTCGCGTCCGTAGGTTAAACTTAACCATTTCCCTACACGTGCCCTCTGGGTAGTGCTAAATGAACAACACCCGTAATACTGTGGTCATGTCTCGCAGTACCGGGGGCCTAGGCTTAATTGAACGGGCCACGAGGTAGAAACCCTCTATAAAAAGACAAAAACCTTGGGGCACCAGGCGCCACCCCATTGTATTAAGTCGCCTTGCTCCAGCATCCGGGGCTCTGCTGGAGTGGACAGATGATTTCCCTAGGTATTCGTGGGAACAACATGAAAAACCAATATCATAACCAAAACCAAAATCAAAGCCAAGCGAACGAAGAGGGTGTTCGAACAACGGTCCAAATGGACTCTGAACAGTCGACGAGCAATATCTCCCCAAAAGCGGGAAGCCAAATTGCACCTTTCTCCACCAACCGAGAAAGAAACAACTCCGTACCTAACAGTATGAGTCACCAAACGCCAATGGAGCGACTCGGTACGAAGATTGATGAGCTGGTCGACTACATCAAGGATAGGAATAACGTGCACGGCGAGATTAGGAAACTAGCTAAGTCTATTGAAACAGCCTATAACCTGGCCCTCAAAGGCGTCAAAGCTGCTCCGAAGAAGACATCAAGCAGGACAGTGTCGGCTACACAAACGCCCCCCTGGATGACCTCACAACCCGAGGAACAGTCTACTCCCAAGCACATTAAAACAACATCGCAGGAAATAGCCAACCCAAAGAAAAGGCAGCTATCTACGCCCATCCCAACTTCAGCTTCTGACTCGCCTACACCAAAAAAAAAACACCAAAGGAAGCTACTTGGATGGAAGTGTCTCGGAGTCATAAGAAGAAGCAAATAACACACGACGCAGAGGCTTTACCATGTGAAGCTCGAAAGCCACAGACGAATGATGGCTCCAACCTTAACATTGACGGAGAAACCAAGAAGAAGAAACCACGGACAAAGGCTGTCCTCGTTCAACCAGTCGAAGGGCGAACATATGCGGACCTCCTCAAGGAGATCAAAGCCAAAGTGAGCCCCAAAACGACTGGCGTGGACATAAAGTCTATCAAACAAACAAAGAAAGGGGGCGTATTACTAGAAATGGGCCACAAGACTGGAGATAATTCCGTTTTTACTGAGGCGGTCAATGCAGCTACTGCGAACACCGGTACCGTTAAAGCCCTTATACCAATGACGACAATCGAAATCCGTGACATCGATGGAGTTACCTCTGTAGATGACATTCGCGAGGCCATCCTTCGTGACCTCAAACAGAGCGTGGAGATAAGACGTGTCAATCTTACAAAGATCACTCCGCGAGGACAATGAGCAGCGTTTTGTGAAATAGACGAAAAAAGGGCTAGTAAAATTTTAGAATCGGCTCGCATTAAAGTCGGCTGGGTTAACTGTCGCATCCGCCTAGTTGTAAGAGTGAGGCGGTGCTTCAAATGTCTTGGATACAGGCACTATGCGCAAATCTGCAAAGGCCCAGACAGAAGCAAATCGTGTTACAAATGTGGCGGAGAGAGCCATAAGTCCGCAGACTGTGCTGAGCAACCAAAATGCTTTTTGTGCACAACGGACAAAGATGCTAAAGACGGCTTGTGCCACATATCAGGCTCGGGGGCCTGTAAGGCATTCCGTGTTGCACTAGCTGAAGCTACAAGATCGCAGAAATGACGCGCGTACTCCAAGGGAATTTGAACAGGTGTGTGCTTGCGCAGAACCTACTACGTCAGCGTGTCTTCGAAGACAAGATTGACGTCTGTATCATCTGCGAGCAACACTCAAACCTTCTAGATAGGACATGGTTCACTGATAAAACCAACACTGCGGTGATCTGGACTGTAAATCCAAACAAGGTAACCACTAGCAACAGTGGTTGCGGTGAAGGTTTTGTCTGGATAAAAACCTCCGTGACCTACTTCATGAGCGTCTACCTTTCACCTAATGAAGGGATTAGTGTGTTCCGCCAAAAGCTGGCTAGCATCGAAGATGCTATTTGCGATTTCAATGGCGAAGTCATCGTAGCTGGCGACTTCAACGCTAAATCTGCCGAATGGGGAGCAGATTTCTCAGACACCAGAGGAAACGAAGTCGCAGACTTTGCTGCAAGGCTTGACCTTACAGTCCTGAACACTGGAAACACCTCGACCTTCAGAAGACCGGGGTACCACGAGTCTATTCTCGACATCTCGCTGGGGACCCCAAGAATTGCCAGCAGGATCAAGAACTGGAGAGTCTCGGAAGAATATAGTGGTAGCGATCATCAACACATCACATTCAGTGTTGAAGTGCCTTCCACTCCAGCAACGCAAAAAGGCCCTGATGAACGGAGGTGGAACGCTAAAAAGCTCAACTTGGAAGCTCTACGAGCGTCCCTTTCACGAAGCTGGTCAACTCTTAATTGCCACCCGATTCCCAAAACTAGTAGCGAGACGGAGAAAATGGTGCTGGCAACAATGAAGGCCATTACCACCTCTTGTGACGCCTCCATGCCACGTCTGAAAAACCATGGATCTCACAGGCCTGTATATTGGTGGACACCAGAAATCGCGGCGCTCAGGAAGAGATGTCTTGAACTTCGTCGTCGAGCAACGAGAGTCGCAAAACTCGCCCTTGACCATGACTCATACTCTAGCGAGTACAAAAAGGCCAAAAAGGAGTTGAATAATACCATTAAGGCAAGCAAAATGACACTGTGGAAGGAAATCTGCAACGATCTTGAACAGGACATTTGGGGCAAAGCCTACCAAATTGTAGTTAAAAAACTCGGGAAGGCTTCACCAGAAGCGCCAAAGCCCCCGGACATAATGAACAGCATTGTAGCGGAGCTGTTTCCAAAACACCTGTCACGAGTAAAAAGGCACTATGCAAACAGTGGTGAAGTTTCTTATTTCACAGTCAAGGAGCTGCAAGATGCGGCTAGGACCCTCAAAACAGGGAAGGCACCTGGCCCCGACGGCATTCCAACGTCAGTGATTAAGAGCATAGCCCAGGAATTTCCAGATCTACTGCTGAATGCATATAACGCGTGCCTTGCAACCGGCACGTTTGCTACCGTCTGGAAGCGCCAGAGACTGGTCCTCCTTGATAAAGGGAAGGGACCCCCCTTAACACCTTCGTCTTTTAGGCCACTCTGCATGCTAGACATCGCCGGGAAATTGCTCGAAAAGCTGATACAGGTGAGACTTCGAAATGACATTGACCGCGTCGGTGGCTTCGCCGAAAATCAACACGGCTTTCGAAAGGGCCGATCGACGATCGGCGCGATTAAGAAGATCATGGGGATTATAGCCGAAGCGTGGTCTGGTAACCTTAAATCACGCAAAGTTTGCATCCTCCTCACGCTCGACGTAAGAAACGCTTTCAACAGCGCGAGATGGGTTGACATCCTGGGTGCGCTGGAGCATCGGTTTAACATAAAAAAAGAGAACTTGGCTATAGTCGAGGATTATCTTGACGCAAGAATGTTAATTGCCAAAACCACAGAAGGCCCTCAAGAATACCCGATAACGGCTGGCGTACCACAGGGATCGGTCATGGGCCCCGACCTATGGAACGCAAATTACGATGAACTGCTGGAGATTCCCTTACCGAGGCAAGTACAGCTAACGGGTTTCGCTGATGACGTCGCGGCCACAGTAGTGGCGGACAGTGTTGAGGAGGCTGAACTCCTGGTCCGGTCCACCATTGACGCCGTCGAAACCTGGCTTGAAGAACACCAGTTAAAACTAGCCAAACAAAAAACGGAGATGGTTGTGCTGACGCGTCAGAGATGGTTTCCTAAACCCTTTAACGTAGATATTGGCGCGACAACATTGACGTCAACAAGGGCACTGCGCTATCTGGGAGTGATGATAGACGAAAAGCTGTCCTTTCGCGAACACCTAGAAAGGACATGCATAAAAGCCAGTAAGACGGTATCCAGCCTATCTAGAATCATGGCCAACACAATGGGTCCACGAACTAAAAAGAGAAGAGTTCTTTTGGAAGTACTCCACTCAATCCTGCTCTATGGAGCGGAAATATGGGCAGATATCTTGAAACAAAAAACCTATCGGCGTAAGATAGCGGCAGTACAACGGCGAGGGGCCCTGAGGGTAACCTGTGCCTACCGCACGGTCTCTGAAGCAGCCGTACTGGTTTTAGCGGGCGCGCCACCTATCGACCTACTAGCATCGGAGAGAGTAAAACTCTATGACCTCAAAACTAGAGGCGTTAACACGACTGAGGCCAGAGCAGGAGTGAAGGCGGAAACGCAGAAAGAATGGGAAATCAGATGGAAGGCCTGCGACAAGGGGAGATGGACAGCTCGCCTGATCCCAAACATCAAAGTTTGGATCACACGAAACCACGGCGAAACGGACTTTTTCCTAACCCAACTGCTGACGGGACATGGCTCGTTTAACGCATATCTACATAAAATGGGCTTACACCACACTCCGAGGTGCAAGTACTGCCCGGACAAAATTGACGACGTCGAGCACACGTTTTTTGAGTGCGAGCGCTGGAAGAACTGCAGAGCAGAGACCGAAACAAACATAGGCAAAACTCTCGATCCTAATAGCCTAGTGAACCATATGTTACAGCGGGAAGAAAATTGGAAGGAAATCGCTGCCTACGCGCAGAGCCTCCTTAAAGAAAAGATCTCAGAAAGGGACCAGTGAAAAAGGATTGGACGTCGTACGACGCAACACGGACTGGGTTGAAGTAATGCTAACGCGGTTCCGACTCAGTCTTCCCTGCAATTATATGCGGGGAAAGAGGAAAGGAGGTTTTTTAGTGGGTGGAAATCCCACACTACCGACCATCACACTTTCAAATGAGCGGCGTCTTTGAAAGATTTTTTCCTCCTTAAAAAAAACATACATACACAAACATACATACATACATACATACATACATACATACATACATACATACATACATACATACATACATACGTACATACATAAATACGTTCATACGTACATACATACATACATACATACATACATACATACATACATACATACATGCGTACATACATACATACATACATACATACATACATACATATACACATACATACATATATATACATACATACATACGTACATACATGTGTCCCGCATCAGGCGCCTCCCCAGGTGGCGGATAGGGGGATGCCTGGCAGATATGTCGGGTACTGAGGAAATTAAATACTCGAGGTGGACCAAAACCCGTCTAGAGGAAGAGACCCAGAATAAAGAACAAATGATGGAGAGTTTAGGTACGAAATTAACGTCTACAGTGCAGACGACGGATACCTCAGTACCGGCGTCCAACGGGAGTGTAAAGATGGGCTCCGGGATGTCGTCACCCAGTGACCGTCACATCGAACAGGTTGACCACTTGGCCTAATCTGCTATAAGTGGAATGAAGGAAGAACACGACGAGCGCCTAATCAAGAGGCAAACCGTGTGGGAGTGGCACGAACAGCTGATCGCTAAGCTGCTGAAGCACCTAGAGGGTAGGAGAAACGTCAACAGTGTGACTCATTCCCTTGTGCATAGCCTTGCTGGATCATTCAGGAGGATGCGACAGCTGGACGAGGAAGTCCTGGAGCCCTTGGCCCCTTGGCATACTTTGGACAGAACTGCTCAGACTTCGCCATCGTTGAGCAGGAAAGACTCGGAAATGGCTACTCAAAGTATAGCTCTGACGCCGAAGTCAATTATGTCGATGAGGAGCGGCTGAAAACGGAAAGAGTGAACCCCGGTTTCGGCGGAAACAAAGAAGGCCAAAAAAGAAACAGCGCGATTACTCGACGGAGTCTCAACACACAAACGAAATTGTGGAAGACCAAGCTCCTGGCTGGAAGAAAGTGCGAAAAAAGGTTAGAAATAAGCAACTCGAGAAGCAGCGGGCATCGTTGTTAGTATTATCTAACGCACTGGGGATCCAAGCTAATGAAAGCAAATCATATGTTGACATTCTCCGGAAAGTCAAGCAAGATGTTTCCTAGGAAAAGATTGGAGATAGTATTCAAATGATTCGCAGGACAAACACTGGTCAGCTTCTGATTGTCCTCAACAAGAAGAGTGGTGCCAGGACTACGAACTTCGGAGGCTGATGGCAGACGCTCTCAAAGAAGATGCGGAGATCTTGAGCAAGGTGCAGAAAGTTGACCTTGAGATCAGGGACATTGAGGAGACTGACACAAATAGGGAAGTTGCAGATGGGCTCCAAAAATCGGTAGGTGAGAGCTGTGTGATAGCGGCAGAAACAGTTAAATCACTGCGAATAGCGTATGGGGAAACCCAGATAGCGGCTGTTAGGCTTCTAGCGGAAATTTCTCGGAGGATCATTGGCGATGAGGGAGAGATTCGCATTGGATGGGTGCGATGCCGCATTAAAGAGGCGAGAAGACCCATAAAGTGCTTCAAGTGTTGGCACTTTGGACACCTCACCTCCAGATGCATGAGTGAGGTCGACAGATCAAGGTACTGCATTGGATGCGGTGAGAACAGCCACAAAGTTGCCGAGTGCACTAAGGATGCACGCGGTCTCCTGTGCACGGAAAAAGGGAAGGAGGTGAACTGTTACCACGTAGCCGGTAGCAGCAGGTGCGCAGTCTTTAAGGAGGCACTTCAGGCGCTAACCGCTAATCGTCGATGAGAGTACTTCAGCACAACCTCAATCATTGTTATGTAGCACAGGACCTGCTCATGCAGACGGTGCGAGTGCTGAAGCCAGATCTTTTGGTTATTTAGGAACCGTATAGGCAACTCAGCATTCAACGCTGGGTGTCTGACTCTACCAGAAAAGCTGTAATTTGGTCCTGCTGTGAATTCCCTTTTCAGGACGTTGACAACAGCACAGAGAAGTGCTTTGTCAGTGCTAAGCTGCGGAATATCCATTTCTACAGCTGTTATGCTCCACCTAGACTAAATCTCGATGAATTCACTGACTTCCTTGACAGGCTGGTTGAAGACGCTAAAGATCACTTCTCCATGGCAATCGCGGGAGACTTTAACGCTTGGGCAGTTGACTGGGGGATTAAGGAGACAAACCCAAAAGGTCGAGTGCTACTTGAGGCAATGCCCTGTATGGATGTCGTCTTAATAAATAGTGGCGGAGAAACGACTTTCATGAGAGGAGCAAGGAGCTCTATTGTAGACCTTATGTTTATCAGCAGCAGTCTTGGAAGAAGGAACATCTCGTTGAAGGTGACTGATGTCTACAACTATAGCGATCATCGGCTGATTTCCTGGTAGGTATCGGTCGACCGGGAAAGTTCCGGACCTGCACCAAAGAAGAAAAACTCACTCGGTTGGAAGACCAGCATGTTTGACCCTAACCTGTTCCGCGCAGCACTGGATGATGGACCAATTGGAGAGGGTAGCGCCACGAAAAAAGTAGAGGAGGTTATGAGGTGGGTCACTGAGGGCTGCGATTCCACAATGCCTCGAAAGCGCTTCAAAAACCAGCGTCCCCCGATGTATTGGCGGAACCACACGGTTGCTTCGCTCCACCAAGCGTGTATTCGCGCAAGGAGACTATCCCAGCGTGGTCATGGGAAACTGAATTCCGATCAGCTGGAGGCGGAGCTAAAGGTGGCACGGCAGAGGCTTGCCAAAGCCATTAAGGGCAGTAAGAGACAGTGCTGGGATGAGCTCCTGGTAGAGGAGGAAAGTGATCCATTGGGGAGGCCATATAAGGTGGTCATGACCCGGCTGAAGAGCCACCTGATGCCCCCGCCAACGTGCCCTGACTTACTGAGCAGGATCGTCTCGGCGCTTTTTCCACAGCAGCCCGAATGCGACCACCATATTGAGCAGGATAAGGAAGATACAATCCCGCTGCTGACAGCTAAAGAGCTGAAGAGAGCGTGCTCGAAAGTTGGAAACACGAAGGCCCCAGGGCTAGACGGTATCCCCAAAGACGCGCTCAAGGCAGCCATTAACGCAGTGCCAGGAATTTTCCTGGACATGTACAACACATGTCTCCAGGAGGGAATCTTCCCTCAAAAGTGGAAGCAGCAGAGACTGGTGCTCCTCCCCAAGGGGAAGAAACCTCTTGATGAACCTTCATTCTACCGTCCACTTTGCATGCTTGATACAGCTGGCAAAGTCCTGGAATGAATAATCCACGGGAGTATCGAGAAAGTAACTGAGAAAAAACTATCAGATAAGCAGTATGGTTTCCGCAAAGGGCGCTCCACGCTCGACGCTATTGACCTGGTGGTGAAACTTGCAAGGGATGCGATCTCCGGTGACAGGTGGAAGAACGGTGAAAAGCAGTACTGTCTAGTAGCGACGCTCAATATCAAGAACGCCTTCAATGCAGCCAGTTGAGACTGCACCATGGGGGCGCTAATGGAGATGGATGTTCCAGGATATCTGTATAAGATGGTAGCTAGCTACTTCACTGACAGGGTCCTCAAGTACGACACGGAGTATGGTCCACAAGAGTATCGGGTAACTGGGGGAGTACCTCAGGGCTCGGTTTTTGGGCCTCTCTTGTGGAACATCATGTATGATGGACTTCTGAGCTCGTGCTTCCAAGAGCAGTGACACCCGTGGCCTTCGCCGATGATGTCACTCTTGTCATTGTAGGGAAACACCTGGAGGACATCAGCAACCTCTTAGAGGTCACATTCATGAGGATTCACCGGTGGGTGGATTCGGTTGGCCTGAAGCTGGCAGAGCACAAAACCGAGGCAGTATTGATCACCAGCAGGAAAAAGCTTGATACGATCTCACTGCAAGCAGGTAAGCATGAGATCACGTTCCAGCCATGCATTCGGTATTTGGGGGTGATGCTCGACTTGAAAATCAACTTTAAGCAGCAGGCGGAGCATGCCAGTACCAAGGCGTATGTGGTTGATGCTGTTCTATCACGGCTCATATCCAATGTGGGAGGCCCGAAACAGAGAAGAAGAGCACTCCTGTCATCAGTCGTCACGGGAGTCATCACGTATGGAATTTGCATATGTGCCGATGTACTGACGCTCCAGGAGTCTCGTCTTAAAGTGGCACCAGTCTACCGGCTGAGCGCTTTACGAATAGCAAGTGCGTTCCGCACGGTATAAGAAGATGCGGTGTGCGTTATCGCCGGAGTGCTGCCGATTGGGGTCTTGGCGGAAGAGCGGAAGACCCTGTATCGTCGCAAAGGTCTAACATCGCTGAGCGCAGAGGAGTTGAAGAGACAGGATCGGCGAAGCAGTCTCCAACGATGGCAGCGGCTGTGGGATGCCTCCACCAAGGGGAGATGGACTTACCGTTTGATTCCCAAAGCGGATAGGTGGTACAACCGCAGCCACGGAGCTGTCAATTACTACTTGACACAGTTGATCTCGGGACACGGGTGCTTCTGGGAATACCTATACAAGTTTAAGTATGAGGATTCCCTGGAGTTCCCCACCTGTCGCGGAGAAGAGGAGAATGCCAAGCACGTTTTCTTCACGTGTCCTCAGTATGATACCCAGATTGAAAATCTGGAGGTCACAGTAGAGGGAAAGATTACGCCGGAAAACTTAAGGGATATGATGCTGTCGTCAGAGGCAGCGTGGGAGGTGGCAAGCACGTTTGTGACGGAAGTCCTCAAGGGTCTACGTCACGAAAAGCAGGAGAGGAGGAAAAAAGAATCAGAAGGAAGGAGCCTATGGCATCCTGATTCCCACCTCCAACATTTAGGTGGGAACGGGGAAGTAGGAGAGGTCAAATCACAGAAGGAAGAGCAGCACAACAGCTTATGCCCCCCCTCACGAAGTAATACCTAATGGTGGTTCCATGGGGGAGTAACAGAGGCGAGAAGAAGAGGGTCAGGTTTTTTAGTCGGTAGTGGTTTGGTCAAGCCTAAGCACGCCACAAATCTTGGCGGCTTGTGGGCACTCTAACATCCAAACTGGATACGACACACTGTGCGTAAAAGCATTTCCCCCCTTCCCAAAAAAACAACAAAAAAACATACATACATACATACATACATACATACATACATACATACATACATACATACATACATACATACATATATTCCGTTCACGAGAGGTTTTTACCTGGATGACAGTTCGAAAATCATATGTTTAAGTTTTGGGTTGCCAACACTGGTAAAAGATCACAGTTTAGTTATAAATGTAAAGATCTTTAACTACCTGTTATATATTACATTTAAAATAACGTAAGCTCTAGTTTTCTCATACTATTTCATTTTTTTAAATAATTTATTTTTGTCCAACTCGAAACAATATTTTAAACATAATTAAAAGTACTTATTTTTCGTTTTGGAACGTTACTGATTTTGTGTAATATAGTGCACACATCAATACCTTCTAATACAGGCATCGTATTTACTTGGAAAAGAGAAAATTGTTGTCATTTTTTTACATACAATAAATGATTGTATGATTATTTTATCGCATTTTGAAAAATTTAACTGAATAAAGTATTTTCATCAACTGCGTGTCCGCATCATTGTAAGAAACTTGTTTACCGTTATGTTCAATCATATGGTTTAAATTCGTCAGTCGCCATTTTGAGGCTATGTTCGTTAGAAGTTTTTGTGAAAGTGGTGTTAATAATTTTTCAAGGGGAATAAAACTATAAATAAACTTTGTGTCCAACCTTAAATAAATATATAAATAATATTGGCCTAAATTACTGTGGTTAACTATCACATTAATATATTTCCATCTGTTTTCATTACAGTCATCCAAAGTGGTAGATGTCAGCTGTTGGCGTAGTGATATATTAGGGAGTACTTCTAGTAACATTTCGAGCTGTCATTCAGATAAACTTATCTCGTGAATGCTTTATACATACATAAATACAAACATACATACATATATACATACATGCATACATATATACATACATATATACATACATACATACATACATACATACACACATACATAAATACATACATACATGCATACATACATAAATACATACATACACACATACATACATACATAAATACAAACATACATACATATATACATACACTACATACATACATACATACATACACACACAAATACATACGTACACACATACACACACAAATACATACAAATACATACATACATGCATACATACATTCATACATAATCACACCGTTCCCTTACAGGGTAGTCAAGAAACTGTGCATACAGCTCAAAACAACAGCTCCGTACTCAATCCATCCTCACTAATTTTCTCCACACTTCCCTATCCTCGCAAACTCTTTTTGCTTCAACAACATCTATACACTGAGTCATACAAGCCTTTTATTGTTAGAACTCCTAATGTTTCTCTATTTAATACATTCCTCTGCATCATTTGAGCCACTTTTCAAATGTCTGTTTAAATAATATATTATTATAGAGTTCAAATACTAAAAACATAATATTTTCAAAAAATATAAACTGTAAAATTTAGAGTGAATCCTATAGCCAGTGATTTTTTTTTATAAATTTCATTCCAACTGCTTTTTTTTCTATTTAAGGTACATTTTATAATACATAAGATCCTTCTAATAATGTTTAGAGATCCCCTCAAAAAATTGTTTTTTTTAACGTTTAAAAGTGTGTTTCACAATTCATTATTAAACAGTTTACTCAGATAAACTTACAGGGTGGTTTTTGGTAATCCCTGATTGGTAATATTATTTATATCTAAATAAAACTTAGTAAATATAGATTAAATTCTTCTCGTGGATTTCATGTGGTGTTATGTATCGTTTGCTTGCGGTACTAATTTACTTTTAATTCGAGCTCAACTCCAGACTACGCTAGTATAGATTAGCGTTGGTAGCCGTGCTGGAACGAAAGAAAATTTATGTTTGTACAACGTTGCAATATTAAACTGGCCTGAGCACTGAATCAGTCATTATTTCTTTCTTTGATAATCCCTACATCTGGCCAGTGAGGAAATACATCGCCAGGCTGAGGTGTTTTGTCGACCCGGGTGTTATACCTGTAACCAAGTGGTCCAGGGCTTGGGCCCAGTTATTATATAGATGAACTCCCGGACTAAAGAGACTTATTGTTATACCACATTATTTACAGTTTTAATGGAGATCACTCATGTATGTCCTTCGTTAAAATCCAAATGTTCTCCTCATGAAGAAGGGCCTGAGTTCAGAAGACCAGGTTATATATTAAGGCTTTTAGAGAAACACATTCAGTTGATGGTGATAAAATTTTAAATTTTCTTATCAGTAAAATTAGATACCCTTCAGTGGGACTTGAAATCACTTTTTCTGTTCAGGAAAACCACCTGAGATATTACTACACTAACTATGCTAAGTTTTTGCATTTTATGAATGGCAGGGCCCAGGGAGAACAAGGGCACTATATGTACCCATCGTTTACCCTGAAAGGTATAAATGTGTCCTCTATTTTTCCAAAATGGCGTATCTTATAAGATACTGCCATAGTATGGTTGGTCAAGGTAAAACTGCTATCTCTTAGGATAAATGGAGTGTACATGTATTATTAATGTACTACAAATAACTATTTAATCTGAAAATAGATTCATTGACATCGCCTCCATATTTCTTAAAGTGTGCCAACATACCTCAAAGTAAAAAGATACTGAAGTAGATCAAATTTTCCACTAGTAGCGTTAAATCCCGACTTAACACAAAGTCATACTATAAAATATCAAAATGCGTTGAAATGTTTTTGTTACATGTACAGTGAGCCATATATGTGCACAAAATATGAAGACAATCTTAACATATATCAGTTTGTACACCCATCTTGCGTGGAGTATGACTCCTTGAGCATGGAATCGTACACATTTGCATTGATTGCCACCGCTGCATAGTTATATCTGGAAGGTATACTTAATATTATTACTTACACCTTAATATTTCAGAGTCGTGTTATGTGCTTGTTATTATTTTGTTGAGTTATTTAATTTAAATCAGTCTCGGTAAATCATTATATATTTTCTATACAGTTTTTTTCATCATCTATCATATAGTTTCAGCACAAATTATAATTTCGTAGTTTGAACATTCTATGTTCTCAGAATACAACTCTTGCTTGACATTTTTACTAAGCTAACATCAAGTCCCCGTGAAGATTAAACACACCTGAAAAAAGTATTGATAACCAATAATTATGTACAGGATGAATTAGAAAGGCTAGGTCAAAGAATAAGGAGCGTATGGAGGGATTCAGGTATAACAACATTCGAACAGGAATCCATGTTCTTCAAAGTCCTCCTGAATCAGGTGAGGCCATTGAAGGTGTGAAAGTTTGATAGACTACCGTTCCGCTGAACTAACCAATTTTTCTATTGTACCATTCGCTCATTCTTGAATGACATATATGCAGATCATTAGATTTAGCAGCGTTGTCTGTATGAGTACCCTTTTTAGAGCATAGAATTGTTCACGGATGAGGCATCATTCACCAGAGATGGCTTCTTCAATTGCCGTATCAGCCATTTCTGGGCTGAAGAGCACCCCATGCTACTGTTGCTTCCAAACATCAAGATGGGTTTGCTGGGAATGTATGGGTGGGTATCATTGGCGACTATGTGATCGGACCTTACTTCTTACCACCACGTTTTATGGGACACATACATTTACAGAAACTTTCTGGAAATAATTGTGCCAGAGCTGTTACAAGATGTGCCACTTGTCTGGCTCAGCAAGTGTTGGTGCAACAGAAAGTAGTGCCAGCAAACTTTTCTTCAAATGTGCGGGAAATTGTGATTGTATCCTTATTTCAATAGAAAAATATTATAATTCTCCCCACATTCAATGGCCTCACCTGACGCAAAATGATTTCGGAAGACAAGGACATATTTTCGAAATTATTTTACTTGAGTCCCTCTATACGCTCCTTAAGTTTTGACCTTACCTATTGAACCACCCTGCATATGGTGACTGTAAGTAATATATAGTTTATCTCTTGATATTCGGTTCTAGAAGCACGTATGCTTTCTGGTCGTACACTTCTATAAAATCTCTCAATATAGTAAAATCGAAAGCCCTGACTGACTGGCTCACTAACTCACTCACTCACTCACTCACTCACTCACTCACTCATCACCAATTCTCACCCTTCCCACGAAGCTAGAGGGCTGAAATTGGGCAAAGGTGTTCCTTATAAGCTAATTAGGAAAATTAAAGATTTTCATTCCGATGTTTTGTGATTAAGGGGATGAAATCTGGGTATCTATCATAATCAACAATATTGCTTTTTAAACTCTTTTTAAGCGAGTATAGGGTAGTAATACAATAGGTTTGTTCTAATAAAGCCTTCTAAAAATTATAGCAATTATTTTTAACCCCGTAGATGCTTCTAAATGGTGGAAAAAATTTATTTAGACAATTCATTAAAATAAGTAATTACGTTTTAATATGCAACTCTAAGAAACGGCATAAGTCTGTAGTTTATATTTTGCTGAATTTTGTGGTGTTTGTAGGGTATGTGTGAGTGAGAGGGCCCGACACGGGGTGGTGTGTGGGGATGGGGAGTGGTGGGAAATGAGAGACCTATCCAGCCACGTTCAGCTGATAACGCCCCAGGCAGTAGGCAAGGGGGCCTGCCGAAAATAGAACTCCCCATGGGAAACGATGCATGGTCCCCACTTCGCAGTATTTCTCGGATAGCTCTAAGAACCACAAACCATTAAGCTTCAAATAAAATGTACTCATTTTCATCCAAAAATAAACAATGACACAATATCACCTGTGAAGAACTGGCATTAATCTAGTATAAAATAAACGTACTATAGTGTCCTTCTATACGATCCTTAAATTAATAATCCCGTATATGATTATTTTAAGTTCATCTCTCCCAAGATTTGGTTCTAGAAGCAAATATGCTTTCTAAATATATAGTATATAAGATATAAAATATATGTATTAATTATATGCTACTCATAAAAAATGTATATAAATTACCAGTATTACTCAAAATTGTGTCAAAACACATTGCTTAGATATGGTAACTGGGGCACAAATCCTTAAGTTTCATGGCCATTGCTGCAGTATACGGCTCTCCAATGCTTTTAGTTAGTTGAGGGACCACCAAACGCTTAATACCACCCATACTTGACACAATAATGAGCAATCATTACACTATATCCTAACTATATTTGTTGGGAATAGGCAGTCCAGTCATATTAAATACTATAGCAGAAGTGGGTAAACAATGTGTCAATTTAGTTACAGGTGTGGCTAATTAAAAGTGAAATTAGCCACACCATGTAAATATTAGGTTTCTCAATTGAACATAATAAAACAACATAGAATGTTTGAACAAGTTAATTTCAAACATGTTCACTTTGAATTCTCAGTTACAACCACCTCAAACTAAAACTATCAGAATTGTTCAAATTGAAAATGTAAGACAATTCAATGCAAATTTGACAATTCTTTTGTCTGATAGCTTGCAGAAATTCTGTCTGGATATTTAAACTCAATTCACATAATAATTGAGCCTTCAAATTTATATCAACAATTCATTAAATGTATTTTTAATTGATGAATCCCATCGGAAAGAATGTAAATTACCGCATCAACATTGATCCAAACATGGAAAATAGTTAAGAGATTCCCGATTTTAACGTTGGAAAATCGCTGTAGGTCAAAATAGATTTCCACATATCTAGTACTAAATAATTCTGGAAAATTTTCAAATAATACATACTGTGAAGGAAAAGCAAATAATCTTCAAGACCGCGTTTGTTTATGATACAGACGGTTAGACATTTCGTTATTGCATTTGTAACATCATAGTGGAATGGATCATGTAAGAATTTAAAAGCTAATTTGAAGTCATTGAAATATACAAATGGAGGGGAGAATTGGATGGTAGTTTTGAGTCAATGACTCATTGTTAAAGCAAAATACTTCAAGTTATATGCAGGATGCAAGATACAACCAGCACACTATCAGGAAGAGGTTTATCTTACTGTGAGAGCTGGCAAACTCAAATTTGTCACAATTTATAATCAATTTGCCACTAGCGGTGATTGGTGATAGGGTGGCCTAGATGGTATTAAAGCGTCTGGAAACAGAAAATATAATATCAAGTGGACAGAATATTTTTATTTATGCTGTCTCCTTACTCAATGGATTTAGGTTATGTTCACGGCATGTTCGTGTAACTTTTGCCAGATAAGCCTTTTAAATGGCATAAGCACAGGGGTTGTATCGCCAGCATTGAGTTTCGACACGTCAAGTGCATCTGTAACGGTGGGTGCAGGGCTTTGGCACGTCAGTGGCATCCTCCAGGGTTGATGACGTAGTTCCCAAGCACCCGGATAAGAGGAGTGGGGGTACCAGCAAGTTTATCATAGAAGGACTGTTAAGCCATGTCTTTCTCGTTATTTAGGAGGTAAAATAATGAATCTACTCTAAATTACCTCGATTATGTAAATTATATCCACGCCTATTGCATACTAACCATGGCTCGCATGTTTTTTTACTTGCGTCCATACCTACCATAGTCTAAAGCTAGCTTTCTCGTTTCACTCGTAGTGCCAGTGCTGATTTCAATTATTGCTCTAGCAGTGCTTTTTCAACTGCACTTATGTAGTTTCACGTTCCTGTATCCCACTGTGCCTTATAAAACTTCATGTCTTCTGAAATTTTAGTAAGACTCATTTTGATGGGCAATATCGAAGAGGTAGTCAAGTTCTTACTAATAATGAATCATTATCAGTCTCATGATTTTTTTCTGCTATTTATTTTTCTTTTGGGGATCATTCCAGCGTAGAAAAGAAGCTCCAAATTCTTAATAATATTGTATCCATCCTACGCAGCTATTCGAGCTTAAAACACAACAAAATGGCACATTGCGCATGTTTCCCTCTGTTTGTTTTTATCATCGTGTCTCACTATCCGTTTAGGTTATACGCATATGTTATAATTAATTTAATGGGGCAGAGATGAGTAAGGAAGCATTTTAGAGGTAGTCTACCCAAATTTGCGTGGAAGGAGAAAGGTAAAGGATTCAAGTAAAACCACCCTCACTAGAACAGACCGGGATTTGAACCACAATCTCTCCGTCATCATCTGGCCAGTCTAACATAGAGTTACGCCTTAACCTATTCAGCCACGGAAGTGAGTCTCTCTGATTAAATGTTTATCAAAGTGCAATGAGGATGAAAGAATAAACACATAACTTGACATTTAGAAGGTAGTTCTACTTATATTATTTAAGAGGTTTCCTGTTCTACAAGGTAAACAGAGGCTATAGTTCTACTTCTTCACTGTATTAACATGGCGTCCATATTGACGTAAACACGGGAATAATATAAACATAAGCCCTTATCGCTCTACTTGACGAGCAAAGTGAATACTCGTTTTCGAGGCAGTGGCTTAACATGTGTCAAACCACTTTTGGGATCTGAGTTACACTCTTTTAAAAGTAGTTAATTAAAACCATATATAGCACGATCCTATGAGATTCACTTGGACCTATAAGCTGATTGTTAAAATGTAACATTTTGACTTTGTTGAGGCACCTCTATATTATACATTTATTCTAATAAGCTATTTGAACTTCTTTTGGATACAGAGGATTAACACTATTGTGTAAAAGTGTATTAATTAAGGAATGTCCTACTAAGCTTTTTAATTGGGATGTCAACTATTTAGATTGTAAAATCGATCTAACATATCCAAAACATGTTTAGAATCATTTCGATGTTAATAGTATATGTTTAACTTATTCCAATGTAAACTTTAAAGAAAGTAAATAAAGAATTGGCTAATTAGAAAAAAATAGAAGTTATTAATAGAGATGCGTAACGTGTTTCAAGTCATACGGGTGTTAGACACGTTTATAATAGTTTAAGAACCCCTGTTCTTTAGGGAGGCACCCATGTCCAAGTATTTACTGGGGGAGAGTTCCTGAATCCACAAGCCACCAGTGGGTGGATCTTTGGTTCCCAAATATCCCCTTAAACTATTTGTATAATGCATATGTATTAGTTGTATCCAAATAAAACACTGAATAATACAAATATAGTAATACTACAAATGGCATTGAACTAGATTCATTTAATTTGTGACTAAATATTATTTTAACTTAGAATACACTAATGGTCACATATAATTTAGGACATTAAATTATTAGCTCTCCTAGGGGTGCGATGGGAGTGGCCAGCGTAACTACTCTTCCAGCCAAGCGCCATGTCTTTATACATTGTTACACGTGCATCATCCCATTCATTTAATCATCAGACAGGTGTGATGAGGAAAATGCATGTTCGTCTTCAACTAACGAGTGGTGACGCCCACAAGCTTCGATGATCTGTCTGCTACCATACGCGCTTCTCTCATCCGAATACACCATCAGCAACTACAAAAAAAATGTTCCCCACATTAATTAAAAGCAAGTTGGGAATTTAGATTATTATGTTATATTTAATTTCAGCAAAGTCAATAAAACCCAAAAGGGCATTTTTTAATTCATCTACCCAATTCACTTTATTATATTACCAAAGCTTGACTCTACGTTGGCATATAATAATTGTAAATGCACGGTTATAAAGCAAACAAGACTTAACTCGTCTCACTCCCGTTTGTAATGTTATACCTCTGTGAGTTATATTTCTCTTCGGTGATTTCAATACTAACCGGAGAACAAAATCATGTGCTAATTAGTGAATTTATTAAATGTATGTAGTTCAATAATATAACTTTTTGTTTATAAATTAGTATGAATAAAACTGAATTAAAATAATCACTGAGAAATGGTTTTCAATATGATCGATATTATTTGATATTATTTTATCTCATATTGGCACTAATGTACCCTTTTATTTATTTATTATGTATAAGATTATTATTATTACAATTATTTTAACTGAATAATCTTACAAGATAAATGAATTCATATATTTATATAACCTCAAACCTAAGTAAAAATATATTTCAATGTTAAAAACCTGCTCTGAAATATTGCACTATTGGTTTATATTTAGTCATATTACTTAAGAAATTGATGTGTTTTTTACCATTATTATAAATAATAGTTTTAATATATATTTATATTATTAACTTCATCATGAACTTTATTGTAAAATAATAACATTTTAAACTGCTTACGCTATATGTGCAAAATAAAAGGTAAGTAACGTTTTTGTTTGTTTTCGGGAAAATGTAAAAAACACATCTTAAAGCAGACATTCATATATTATTTTTTATTCAATACTGGTGAACGCTCTTCATACTATTCAACTCGTAACATATTTTATAGCTCCATTGTTTTCCGAGTGGTTATGATGAAACGTTGGTGAAGACGTTGAGTACGATCACCTAGCTAGCCGGGTCATTTTAAGAATAGCTTTAGACAGCACCACGCCTTACATAAACACCGTGCTTCCATGGCGATATCACATTGCGAACATCTCCGCCATTTTATTTAACAATACGTCTTTATCTGATACGTAATCTTAGGTTTGCATTCTATGTCCACAAATCGTTTTTCTTGAGTAGAATCCAAGTTGACTTATTTGTTATTACCATGTGACACTAAGGTCTGGAACAAAATAATTTGTATGCTTTTATAAAAATTCAAGTAATTCTACATAAGAAGACAGTCAATAGAATGCATTACTGCGTCACAGAAAAACAAAACACAAAACGGTTATATGTGAACATTGTAAAATTTTTATGAAAATTTGTATCTAATAATCAATCAGATAATTAGAAAACACTTTTTTTCTATCTTTGCTGAATTTTGGTGAAATGGCGTGCTACCTTTCAGGATAGAAAATTGTTATCTATTTCTATATTTCTGACTATATCTATATATATTTCTGACTGACTGACTCACTCATAACTAATTCTCGCCATTCCTACGAAGCTAGAGGGCTGAAATTTGGCACAGATGTTCCTTATAAGCTAATTAGGAAAAGTTAAGATGTTTCATTCCGATGTTTTGTGAATAAGGGGGTTAAATTGAGGTAACTACTCTAATCAACAATATTATAAACTCTTTTTAAGCGTTTATATGGTAATAATACGATAAGTTTGTTCTAAAAATACCTTCGAAAAAATATAACAATTATTTTTAGCCACGTAGATGCTTCTAAGGGGCGGAAAAATGAATACAGACAATTCATTAAATATGTAATTACGTTTTAATATGCAACTCCCAGATAGGTAGATGTCTGTAGTTTATATTTTGCTGAATTTTGTGGTGTTTGTAGTGTCTGTATGAGTGAGAGGGTCCGGCCCGGAGTGGTGTATGGGGGTGGGGGGAGACCTGTCCATCCACGCTCAGCGGTTACTTCCCCAGGCAGTAGGCAAGAGAGCCTGCCAAAAATAAAACTCCCCATGAGAAACGATACATGGTCCCCACCTCGCGGTGTTTCCTGGGTAGCGCTAAGAACCATGGCATTAGGCTTCAAACAAAAATTCCTCATTTTCATCCAAAAATAAATAATAGCAAAATATGATGTGTGAAGAACGGGGATCCATTCAAAACTAAATGCATTTACAATCAAAATTAGAATATTTAATACACACATTTGGTATATTTCATTAAAGTGAATAAAAGACATGTGATTATTTTAATATACGTTTTACTAGGGATACCAATTATTATATTTAGTTCATTCTCATAAATACTTGTAAGTTTTAGATTACTATGATTAGTTGTATTTATCTATATTCAAATACTGGCTTGAGGTATAGATTAGCATATTAGTATCAGATGATACCAGAGATAGTAGGTGGTTAACTTTAATTTGAGATTTTTATTGGGTCCTCCTCAGCTGGCGTGTGCATTAGTATGACAGATCAATTCAGCTACTNATACATCGGCTACTTGTTCTTGACCCCCCCCCCCCCTTTTAATGGAACCTTTATAGTGGTTATTTGGAGTCATTGTAATGATGATACAGCCCAACAGTTAAAATATGTTAACATATAAATAGATTGGTGATCTAATTACCTGAGTGTGGTGACTTACATAAGATACTGATGTGTCAATGTCATCAGAATATATACTTTGAGAATTGTGTTGCAACCTGTAGGTAAAAGTAGGTACAACTATAATAAGAAATGTGAGTCTAAATATGTAATTGTATGGATGAAGGGACCTAAATATTATATAAACAAAGTTATTAGAATATTATATAAAAATATTTATATCGCATTACGAGTCTGAACTTATGTCAATTGGAAATGGTATGTTTATATAATGGGAATAATATTTAGTGTTTTTTTTATAATTATTTTTAAACTGCCAAAAGCAATTAATAAGTCACATCAGATTAAAAATATGTATGATGATGTTCCCCTGTTAAAATCAACAGATCTTATGATAAAACTAAAGGTTTTAGTGGATCGTTTGATGGCCGTTGAAACTAAATTTTATAGACATCTTATAACGTAGTATTTAGTTTGTGAGCATGTTCTGGTTCCTTCTTGTCGCTTCGGGACGTTAGCAGATATGACTGAAATAAATAAATAAACAATACTTATTTATGTGTGTAGGTGTAAAAATTGGTTAACAATATAGAAAGATTACTTAAATTTGATTATAGCTTATGTTTTAATGTTTGATATCATATTGAGCTGAGAAGGAAACCTCTCCCATTTTCCCAACTTTCCCTGACAAGTCAAAAACTGCTGATTGCTGTATTAAGAATTATAACTTGAAACTAAACAGCAATATGATAATTTAGAACAGTGGTGCCACTAGAGATTTTTCTGGGAGGGGGAGGGAGGGGAAAACATCCAAAGTTGTGTCCAGGCTTAAATTTCATAGGGGAGCGGGGTTTGGGGGCCACAGCTCCATATCCAATGTAGATGAGTAAAAACAACAAATAAATGCCTCTAGATACTATTTTAATTATTTTAATGGTAAATAAGGATAGCTATTTCAATTATATAATTGATAAAAGTTTATAAACAGTTTGTCATAGCTATTTTTCCAGTTATTTTACCATTTCGTAACTTTTAGGTCATTTTTAACTTGTGTAATAATAGGCTTACCATAGTATTTTCCCCACAAAACAGGAAATTTTTAGTTATTTAATCTAATAAAAGAATCAATGTTGTGAACATCTATTTGTGTAGTGGGGAGGGTCAGTTAGAAAAATAAAGAGTTTGTCTTCCAACCCAAAGGGGAGTCCAAGGATCCTTCCCAGGAAAATTTTGCAAGAAAAATTGACCCACATACAAGCTATTTGGAAGGGTCTTTCCTTTGGAAAATTAAAAGATTTAGATGATTATAGAAGTTTTTCAGAGTATCCCTCGTCTGAATATTTTTTTAAGCTTGTTTCTTCTAGAAGCTATTTAAAGTAGTATTCCCTGGATTTTTGTTTCAATAGCTGCTCTAGAAGATATTTTTAATGGTCTTTGTACGAATATTTTTTTAAAATGATATGCCCCTATAATCCATTTGGTAAGTACTAGCCTGGAACATTTTTGAAAATTTGATTCCTCTAGAAGATATTTATAGTGATTCTTTGCTTGGGTATAAAAATCAGTTAACAAATAATATTAACAAGACTACCTTATATACTCTTATATTAAATAAACACTTTAATGTAATAATTGTAATTTAATTGTAGCTGGATTAAGACATTTTTTGTACTCCAAACTTTCTATGGACATGAATAGTGAGGGGAAGCGTGAATGGCCTTATTTCCCATCTTCTTATTTGACCGACACAGACTAGACTGAAGATATCCACCAGCAATAACACATGAAATATATTTCCCTCAGACTGCGTTAGACTGTCTATTTCTCCTATCACCCCCTGTCATCCTACTGACAGTATCTGAAGTATATTAGACACATATATTAGACACAGCCATAATGTGAGAAAAATCCAACTACGTCACACGTATTTGAAAGCAACAAAAGAGAACAGCATCGCTGTGCTGTAGATTTTATCACAGCTATAGTTTTGTCACAAAATATATTTATGAAAAAAAAATCTATATTTTAAATCACTAATTTTGGTAGGGGCATTTGGCTTTTTGCCTTTACAAATAATAAACACCTACCTCGTATATTGTGATCGCTTATTTTCCATGTGTTTGAACGTTAGTCCCAAGATGTGCTAGTTGAGATCTTCTTCCACTCTGCACAATTTGAAGTCCGTCCTCATATAAAGATTGTGAAAGTAGTGTATTTATTAATATTTAACTCATGGTATCCTTAATTTAACAACACACGTACTATTTAATCAGCACAAAGATAACACTGTTGCAGAGAACGGAATTTCTAAGTCTGCAGGACAACATCAACTGAATGTTCAAACACTTCTAGCTCATTGTTTATCAAATGCCTTGAAACAGCTCCTCCTCCATCATTTTATGTATATATTTTCCACCCGCATCATCAGCTGAATGGTCTAAGTAGTCATACTCATGTTAGACTGGCCTGTGGATAACAGGAAGATCGTGGTTTGAATCCCTTCCAGGTCTACTGAGGGCAATTTTCCTAAATGGTTCCCCACTCTCCTTCTACGCAAATGTGAGTAGATTACCACAGAAATGCTTCCTTCCCTACTCCATTAGATTAATTATCATAATATGCTTATAACCTGAACGCGGTGTTAAATATATATAACGTTGCCATGGAAACGTAATGATAGCTTTGGTGAGGAAAGCTTTGATATAACCCTGCAAAGATTTAGTGTCAATGCGGGTTGCGTCGTTGATCCTAAATGAGCCATTCCCTTATTATTATTATTATTAGCACCGCGTCTTACTACCCGTTCGGTTTATACGCACTTACGCACTTACGCTAATGTGTAATGGTAGGGTGATTGTGAGATGAAATGAAGGACCTTCAGTTTAACGTGGAATCCGAACCACGGTTGGAGGCCTGGCATTCTTCACATTCACAAGATGTCTTGTCAGAGGTGAAGGAAGGGTTTGGTAATCAGATAAATCTTTGCCGGGACCAAGGATTGAACCCCCGGCCGCCAGCATAGAAGTCTGACACCTTACTCCTAGACTGCCAGTTCACCCCATTCCCTTATTCAAAGCGAGTAAATTAACACGCCTTTCTTAATCTATTATATGACTCTTTGGCATTCTTTGGAACTCGCAGATAGTCTAGATAGACTAGATTATACTTCACTAATATTCAGGTTCTTTGTTTTAGTGGTTGAGGAGTCAGAGAGTTAAGGATGCTCTTAATGAAAGATTATAGGAAGCCTAGGTCTCTATATAAAGGTGAGGTTTGTAGCTTTCTCTGATTTTTAAGCAATAAGTAATAAGTTGGCAGCATTGAGGAAACCAATTGTGACCGGCAAGATTTAGTACTATAATGTGATATGTTTGTGTTAGTGCAGGCTCAAAAATGTATTACAAAGGTTTAAACAGGTAAGTGGACACTTAGTTTTGTTCAATATTAGGCCCACTGTTTTTTCTTTAATGATTTTAGTGATAATAAAATCAATAGCAACATAATGGTGTTTGTATTAAAATGTTAAATGTCAGACCTCTAAGCAAAGTATTTGTATGGACTTATATCTTATTATTAGTCCTTAAAATGATTTAAAAAAAACTCAATATGATTTTTCAATTATTTTCATTAAATATAAATTGTTCGGTCAGCTATGGCCTGGTTTTACACATCAAACATCTTTCAAATCAATACACATAATGCCTTACTAGTGCTTCTAATAGTAAAAGCTCATCCACATTGTTATTCCCAAGAAAGGCAAGAAAAATATATTCAGGTGTGTAATATATAACAAAGCTCAAATCATTGTGTATAAATTTTAAACCATGAGTCAGCAACACCATTTGAGTCATCGGTCCCATTTTCTTCTAAAAACTGTGGAAATCAGCGAATGTTTGTATATTTTTTCAAAGTTTGTGTAGAAGCTGGATGATGTGATACTTATTCAAGATCCCAGAAAGATAGTGCAGAATGGCACACGTCATGGGAATACTTGGCAATAATGTTGAGTTTCTTTAAGGGTAGTGTTTTCCAAAAATATGTGGCCCCCATGGTCATCTAACTTAAGCTCACTTTGTTCCTTTGGTGGGGTTATCCTAAGGAATGATTGTTCCGTTACAGCCCAATCCCTCATAATGGAAGCATTTAATGAAAACATTACAAAATTAAATTGAGCATATTGACAGCACGATATTTAAACACAATACCACATATTTGAAGCACTATATCCAAATGTTCCTTGTGGAGAAGGGGGGTTAAATTCTATCGCGTGATGTAAGTATGCTTGTATTCAGATTGTGTCTCGTTATCTTCCGTCAAATATTTGGAATATTTCATTTACTTTCTTATATATCAAAAAAATTGGGTGTAAATATACTAGGTTGTCTAATCCTAGTTTAATATATGGTTTCCTAAGATGCAAAGATTGATTAAAATGTATTAATATTTTAACTTAAAAATTTAACACTAAATTTTAATATCCAATTACCTCAATTTAACTAATAAAACATGCATGTGTTCCAGGTGCTCAACGAATCATGGAAACACTTTGCAAAAATATTCCACGATTGTATCGGCAGGATAATTATCTCACTGTGTTTGTTTCTGTGAATTTTGTGTTATTATTTCTTCATTTGTATCCTTATGTGGTTTGTCTTTGCAGATTTAAAATCTTTGGTGAAATCTTTAACACAATCATGTGATGAATTTTGTATTGGTTTATGTTGTTATTATAAATATATATTTATGAGCCTAAGTAACATTTATAAATGATTAAATGTTGAATAATGCCTAGAAAGTGTTAAAAAAACTATAAATTGATAGTTAATATAAAAAATCTCTTCTATATAGCTGAAATAATTCTACTTGCATGATTAGAACCCCTTTGTAATATAGGTATGATAATTATAATATATTTAAATCATAATTAATTCTTACAATGCTCATTTTTTTTGCTCAAAATTTCCATAGGTACGCGAAAGAGTTTTCTAAAGGTATTAATAAATTAGACAAAAAAAAATCCAGCCCTGTGTCAGATGATATTATCCTAGCGATAATGTGTTTAGATGACTAGAGCAGCATGTTTGAGAAACCAGGAAACTTACATCTACTGCTCGTGTCAACGCTGGTTAACACGCGGCATGCGAAAGCCAGACATTCATGATGATGTAATCGAACCTGTGTAACAATAACGTAGACTAAGCACACAAGGAATCACAATGAAGTTGAGAGTATCATCACACAAAACGGTCCATCAAATACTTCATGATGATTGTTTTCAATAAGGTACCCTTATTGACGGATTCTGTATCATCTACTAGGATATCAACCTATACAAATATAATTTTGAGAATGGCAATGTTCGCAACACATTGTATATGTGGGTTTCTGTTGAACCATTATATCAACTGGTGAAACTTTATTCATACGCAAGGGTGTCCTCAATGCCCACAACAATCACTAAAATATATTATAATCATCTAAATAGATGTCAAGTCCACTTTTTCATCATTGTAGGCACTGGCATTATGTGGGACGTCCTCGAAGACAAATATCTGCTACCCCAAAAACATACTGCAAACTTTCCCTCCACACAGTCCTACCAGGAATGGTTAAATATGTTTCCCTAGATGTGCAACAATGGTTATTATATTAAATTCTCTGGTATGTGCCCGTAGTTGTGACACATCACTTACCCAAACAGATAACTTGTGCTTGGAGGGAAAACTTTTGTTGCATTCTTGGTCCACTGGCCTTAGTATACTTGATTTATTTATCTATGTGCATACTTTAAAGAACATGTGAATGGAGATCCTTCCGCTTTGCGAAATTCAACTTTCCTTGTACGATCATTTATGAAATCATATTGTGGATAGTGTCCTAAAATAGCAACGCAGCACCACCTGTCTAGAAATGCATGGTGACCATTTTTAACAATGCTGTAAGGAGAAAAAGTGTACATAATTTCACTGCGCAAATAATGACTTCCATCACCTTGTCTGGAAGTATTGGTGACCGGTGGCAGCTCGTAGCTAAAATTAATGGGGGTGCTGCTCTAGAAAACTTTTAGCCTTTGTTTTAATATTGTGTAAAAGGAAAAAAACCTGTATAAAAAGAAAATTTATTCTGGAAATTGATAAAATATTAACAAAAAAATATATTGTTTAATTACTTTAACTTAAATTGTTACAGTTCAAGTTTGATCTATTCATTTAAAAATGAAATCCATTCTTCTTATTTTAATTCGCGCAAAGAGTTCAATAATTTTCTCCTTTGATCTCTGGATAACAATCGAGGAAATTTTTCTCCATTGAAAGTACTGCAAGCGCATTTAGTCTATCTATTAAATAAGAGAATAAAAAAAATGAATCAAATAGAATAGCTGAAAGCAGAATAATAATCTAATTATACACTCTTCTACACTTTATCACATTCAAGAATATGGTACATGGTTTTTAAGCACAACACACGCTGAGTAAAAAAACTAATTCCTTCCACCATCACGCCAGAGCCGGCACTGCGAGAGCAACAGTGCTCTCTACACCTGGCAGTTCCGCCTTCCTCCCCACTCCCCTCCTATGGGCGCATGCGCACAACAGTCAAACACCACGTTGCTGGCACTGTGAAGCGCACAGTTATATACAAAGATTTTTGTATATGTTTTCATAAACTGGGGGATGGCTACTTAAGTACTGACATTAAGCTTAAGGAATATATATTGTACTACAAAAATAAATAAAGAATTAAAGGAAAAAGTACTCATTATCTTCAATGATATCGATAATATCAAGTGTAAATATTGGGGTGCTGCAGTTCCACAGTACCTATACACGAACCGCCACTGTTGGTGACTGTCTTAAACAAGTTTACAGTGTCGCCTATCTTGAAAACTAAGCAGCAAACAACATTCGTTGTTATATATTTTTAGGCAGCTAGGAAAAATAATTCTTAAATAAATATTTTAAAAAATAATTATAATACATATAGTTAATAGTAAATTATGTTTAACAAATTTCAAATGTTTCATCATTTATTTTTATTATCAATAATAAGTAATAGTTTTTCAATTAATATACTAAAGTTTCGCATTTTTCAAAGCTATTATATATTTATATTAAAATGTATTGTAAATATTAGAATACAAAATTTAATTTAATAACATTTACTGAGTTAAAAATTATACATTAATTTAAACTTAAATTATATGATATATATTTATTGTTTAATACTGTTCATCGGTTTCCTATTGATTCCTTTTCATGACAAATAGAAGCTTTTTCAGCATTAAGTGAGCCATATTACTTGGTGATCCTGCTGAGAATACATTTTTGTTACTATTCATTACTATTACAAATATTGTTAATTTCTATTTAATTATCTGTCATTGTTACAAATACGTTTAGTTATTATTAATTAATGTTGTTTACTAGCATTATTTAGCAGTGTCACAAAATAAACTAACATTATCTTCTAGCAAGAACAAGCAGTAACTTCAAGGAAGTTAGAATATTTTTTGCTCCATTATTTACCACCTGTTCAGATTATACGCATATGTATTAATTACGCTATTTATCAAATGATAAGTAAGGTTGAATGTAGATAAAGTGCACCAGCATTTGCATGGAGGGAGAGTGGAGAACCATTTTGGAAACACCAGACTCAGTACACCCAACCAGGATTAGAGCCCCGATCTTCCTATTATCAGCAGTTTATTCTAACACGAGAGTGACGCCTCAGACCATGCGGCCACCAAAGCAGGTTTGGACAGAATAAAACTATGATTTTACACATGATTAATGTGCAAAGCTTACAGAATTCTAGAACCAGTGGCGTGGCGTGTATTGTTTCCAGGGTAAGTGGAGTTGGTTTAACTGCAGTCTACCTGTAAATGGTTCCCATCACTCAATAGAACGCCCGTAGACCTGGTATCAATGAACATATATTCCTATATGAAGTATGAAGATCATAATTGCTTGAATGGTAAAATAGGTATCGAACAGGGAAGAACATATCACAGGTGATAGTTTTTACAGGCTCTGTTTACAGTGGCAAAACTCTCCAATATGACACTGCTCAGAGTATATTATAAATAGCTACAGGACTAAAGGGATACCATATAGACCTAGACAGAATAACCCTGATTTATTTAAATTACATATTTCTGACTGGATAACTAGTAAATTTTACTCTACGTTACGACCATTACTAATTTTTAAAGTCAAAACGTTAAGATTTGTTGAGTACATTCACAATAATTATATCTGACCGCTGTTGTTGACAAAATTGTAATTCTTGAAGTCACCTGATAGCAACGTTACCGATGCTCATAAATATGCATTTAAACTTGTAAAAATTCAAGTTTAGGACAAGGGGGTGCACTAACGAGGCGATAATGAAGCAACCGGGTTGACAATCTCGTTATTTTCGACCAAATATTCCAAATATCCCCTAGTCAATGATCAAACGGCATTAGATAGCAAACGATATTCAGATCCCCCATGCAATATTTTGATCAATGGTCTGTTCCGTAAATCTGATTGCATTAGCCGGAATCTGAAGCAGAGTGAATGGACTTTGGCAACCAGATCGCTCAACCTGCTAGCTAAACTTGGAATGGAAGGATGAAACGAGAATGAAGATCCAGGATTTTGCTTTTTTTACGATAAAACCTCTTTTTTAACCAAACTAAATAAAATTTATCTTTAGTAGAGTAATGGCATTTGATAAGAAACATTTTTAATGAGGATAAATATCCTTGGTAAATTATACAAAGCTCATGACATATATTCAAGAACTGTTGGTATCACAATGTTTAGAAAATTAAACTAGACATATCCACGAGAGTAATATTTTATTTATAATGGCAGAAAAAATATTTTGACATAAAAACTGCAAAAATAAGGACCTTCATTGGCATTCCCTGCAATCCCTTGAACCTTGTTGTTACTCCATTTATAGGGTGTGATAAACATCACCCTGGTCCCTTCCAGAATTGTAATATCTTCTTTAAATATGTTACGATTAAATTTTGTTAAGTGACTAGAAAAACCTTTCATTTAATTTGAGAGAAAGCATGCTAAACTTAAAAAGGGATGCTATGCACCACAACTTACTCTGAAAGAGCCAAGATCATTTTTATACGTGTACGAATAATACACATTATATTTTAGTATAAAAGGCAGGCCTTACTAACATATATATATATATATATATATACACTAACATAACCTTGGGTTTTTATTGTGAATAGGATCGCTCGAAAATATTGTATATATGAATGTATGCCCACACTTCTGAAAGGATTACTTTGAACTGATTGAGGAAAAGATCCTTTGGCAACCAAATCACTTGTATGTCACATGGGATAGAAATCGACCCTCCAAACAATTTCAGTATAAATAGAATTTTCAACCCTGTGATTAAAATATATCTGGTAAAATATATATGGTAATTTAAGGGGCCCCCTTAAATTACCATAAAACCTCCAATATTGTTGAGTAAATAAATTGGTGGCTATTAATTCTATTTTTTTCGTGTATTTATTCATTTGTGATGGACCACTAATTTACTTACTTAATGTTGCTTTTACTAGACCTGACTATTAAAGGTGTTGATAAACTAAACACGAGTTATAAATATTGAAATGTTAATAATCGGTGTAATGTTTTAGTTTTACAGTGGTCTAGCAGTAAGAGAGAAAATACATCAGTCTCACAAAAAGATTATAAATTATTTTTTGTCCTCCAAACAAAGATTTTTTTTAGTTGGAAAGAAAGTGGAGAGGTTAGTCTGCAAACCATTGGAGACCTAATCAAGTCCTGCATCAAAACACAATCGGTTACATGAGTTCAGGGGCGCAATCACGGAGCGAGGGGAGGGATGGAGGCAGGGAGAGGAAATAGAGTGATAGGTTACGTTTACTCAGACTCAAACTTATACTAACTGAATAATTTATGTATTCTGTATAGCAAAAAATCGCGACTGGTTTTCTGTTATTTAAATGTCTTCTACAATAAAAAAAAAATCAATTTTATACCACACCAAGGAGTTGTTTTATCTATTAGTTTTTGAAATGTACAGGTCCTCCTTTACACAATCCTTCTAAATGTTCAAATCTCATTTTCAATTTTAAACTTATAGAATTGTGGTTAGCTTTTTTTTTACATCCACTACTGTTTTGAGCCTTTGAACCTGATCGGTTATTTAATCAAGCTATAGGCCTGTATATATTCCACTCACGGCTGGTTAGGCTTGTCGTAGCTTCGTATGCCTTATAACCTAACATAATTCTATGACATGCACAACATCCAGTCCCCCAGCAGTTAATTTATCATTGTGAAAGGGTGAACCCACATTTTATCAATATTAATTTTTCTGGTTACGGTAAACTAAGGTGGTCATTGTAAATGTTTAAAAAAAACCTATTTTATTTTAAATAGTTTTGATAAGTTTCAAGGGCTTTCTATGATTCTTCTAGCTTTGTTTTTAGATTAAAATTTTAAAACTTATATAGTTATCTGGGGTGGAAATTGGAATTCTCAAGCACACAATTTATTTATTTTAGGTATTTATCTTGCACGTTCTGAACTGACTGACTAAGTCAGCACACAGTAACTTATATGTGCGAGAGCGAAAGGCCCTACCAATTCACATACCTTGCAGAGTAATTTAATATGCCACAATTGGCATGGGACCAACAGCTTTACTTCCCCTACGAAAGAAATTGGGAAACGGATTTTTATCGCTCAAGAAAAATCCGTCGACCTCAACTGGGTTTGAAGACACGAATTTTGAATCCTAAGGCAGTTCATCCCAAGACCACTGGGGTCGACCGCAGTATTTTAAATTTTCGAAGTGTCAGACATTTATGATCATATGGAATGATATCTTTACCGGCATAACATTTTGTTAAATAATATTAGTCTTATTATAAGATGGCATACTTTGTATTAATAAATAAAAACATTGTTTTATAACATCACAAATCCTATTCAAATAATTAGCAAAAACAAATGAAGGGTGCTACAGGTATAACAGTTCGGAGATTTTTTATTGATTTAGTTAGTAGGTTTACACCTGGGTTATAATGACCCAAGGTATAGAAAGGAAGAAGGTAGCTTAGAAGAATTAAACACCCACCAGCGTGTGAAGAAGATGAGAAAACCTCAATGAATAATTACACATGTACATTTTTTTTTTCACGACGTTTCACTACCATTTTGGCTTGTACTGTACTTTTATATATATTCATAATAATATGGTAGGGAACTATTAATGTGTAGTTTAGAGGAAATGTATAGTAATTTTTGTGAATGTAGAGTGAATAAACATTTTGGAAAAACCTCCCTGTCACCGCCAAATCGGATAGATTAATTTGGCATTCAGACCACGTGACTAATGGCGCTTGCCATATTTAAATTTGATAACATTATACATGATTGCAATAAGCTGGTTTTAAACACATTCATTAAACCAAATGGTAGGCTGGAGGAGACATATTGGGATGAATTATTTCCTTATTTGTAACATATTTAAATAGAAAGATAGTAAATCTATAACTAGTGTGAGAATATATCCCCATATTAACACCTGACCNCCCCCACCACTCACCAAACACAGTGAAATGCGAAGTTACGTACAAATATTATTTCATGACAAACATTGATCTAAGCTCCAGTAAACCAAATTTTAAAGCTCCTGATAATATATCAACAATTTCTTATGAATATATATTTTATTTTCAATCTGTTCCAATAATATTAATATTTAAAACATTTGGTCTAAAAATGAAATAAATTTAATGTCTCTCAAACTATTTTTAAAATATATTTATTAAATACCAAAGAATATTTTAATTCATGTTTAAGTAAATATAACGTGAAATATATTCATATAAACATTACATTTTATTTCTAAAAAAAAAAGTTTGACACTTGATGAAAAGTTGTTCTTCCCTTTGCCTCCCCCTGATTTTGTTTGTCTGTTTGGGTCCCTCGCGCAACTGCTAATGATAGGGCCAACAGTGATGTGTAACCTACTGATTACCAAAGTGTTGCCGTTCCAGTGTGGGTGATACACTGGAACTTTACTGTAGGCGTGGTCCATCCACTCTCACGGTTCTGATCCTTCACAGTGAAATCAGTCGTCCTCCAACATGTTCCCACAAGCGGCAGCAAGAAACAACGTCTTTACGGTAGGACCTCCATGGAGGCCAACTTAGGCTGTGTTTATCCAAGGCGGAGCTAAACGTTATATACCTTTTTACAACTTACTATTCGGGACTTTCAGAAAGAGAAAAAACAAATGGAAGATATCTGGAGGGCAAAATAAACCAGGCATTTTCATATACTCCCTCTTCATCCTATATAAGATTGTTACTCCATTTATAGGGTGTGATAAACATCACCCTGGTTCCTTCCAGAACTGTAATATCTTCTTTAAAGAATCTACTCCTAAAGTTTGTTAAGTGACTAGAAAAACCTTTCATTTAATTTTAGAGAAAGTATCCTAAACTTAAAAGGGGATTTTATGAACCACAGCCTACCCTGGAAGAGTCCAGATTATTTGTATACGTGGAAGAACAATACACATTATTATATTTTAGTATAAAAGGCAAGCTTTACTAACATATAACAAGCCGTACGTAAGTGCCTTCAAAGGAGTTCTTAATTATCTTTTACATCTAAAACTTTTTGAAAATGAACCATTTATTCTCTTTTAATTAACAAGTTTTTGTTTTAGAATAAAGAGTTAATGAAATCTGCTATGATATTTTTTTGATAAATAAAATATATTATTAATATTAATCGAAGTTTTAATCATTTATTTATGAATCATCAGTAAACGTAATTAATAACCTTAAAGTGGTTTTTATAAAAGTGAAAATAATAAGGAATGTCTCTAACAATGTTTATTTTAGAAAACAAAGTTTATTGAGCAAGAAAGTACAAGGGATTTAAAAAAAAAATACGAATAGTTAAAAACAATTTAATACTCTCTTGACCACCCTTGATAATAACTTAAATGACCCAATCATGTAAAATATAATATTGACAACCAATGTTTAAATTAAAAGATCGATAGCTGGGTTTAAGCCCAAAGTCCTCCGATTACCCTTATTAACGTGATTGGCCAGAACGGAAAATAACCGCTTTGTAATAACCTTTATAGAAATAACATGTCACTGTAAATAATAGTAAAAATACCTCAGGTAGTTTTAGAATTTTGATTTCTTGTCTTCTCAATTATGATAAGGGGAAGAGGAGTGGGGGTACAATGTCTGACACATTAGCTAGCTTGTAAGAGCATCTTCATACTTATTTCAATATATACCTAAGATATAGCATCTGACGTATTCTTTGACTAACTCTCATGACTAAATTTTGATTAATTTTAAATATTTACTTAACCTACATATTTTGGTGTAACCTTTCATGATGTGACCTAAGCAGAGTTGATTGGAGACCACTTAATTTAATGAGCCTAGGTTAATACAATTTAATTTGACTGAGCCAATTTTACTTATATAGATATTATTTATCTCAGATTTAATTAAATTTAAATATATCAATTTTTTTAAGAAAATTGAATTAATTTGTGTAGCTCCATAAGCATTACTAAGATAAATTTAAAAAATCGATCTAATTTAACACAACTTTACTTAACCTGACCTATATTGACATACAGCAACCTATATAGAATTAATATGAGATAAATTAATCTATTTTTACTTAACGTTATTTAACTTGACTTAATTTAAGCTAAATTAATAACTTTAAAATAGCTTCACTTGACTTAGTAAAAGGTGACTTCAATTAGTATAAGCAAACATGAATTAACATAACTAAATTATACATAAATTTGATCGATTTAAAATAATTTATATAAACTTAATTTAAATAGAGTTAACTTAAACTATCCTGACTTGACTTAAAGTTATATTAATTGATCAAAATTTGTAGACTCGTGCTCTGCGCATAAAAGTAATGTCCATATTTTAAGAAATGTTGTTTGAGTTTTAGTGCCCAGCATCTCAAGGTTGTCCAAAAATCCCAAATCTGTAATGTGCTAAGACTAAACTAGCTGTATTATAAGGTAATCGACCATAATGAGAATAAACAATATTTTTGAATAAAAGAAAGCCTCCAAAATCAGTACTATAAATGTATATTTATCTATTAGCTCTATTGGGAGTGCAACATAGTATATTGTAGTGGTATGCATACATCATAAATGGGCTCTTGTACATTTTCTATTTTAATGTTTCGTTGGTTTAGGTTATTTTACAAACAAATATATGTAATATATTTTTTTTATCGACGTCTCTTTCTACCAGTTCAGGTAACACGAATATAGGATCCAATGAGGTAGGGATGAGGAAGGAGGCGTCCTAGAAGTAATCTACCCACATTTGAATGTGAGGAGAGTGAGAAATAATTTATTAAAAAACACCCTCGGTTGACCCGACCAGGATTCAAACCCTGATTTCCCCGTCATCAGTCGGCCAGTCTAACAGGAGAGTGAAGTCTTAGACCATCTGGTCAATGAAGCGGGTCCTAAATTGATTTATATGTGTGTATATATATATTTATTTATATATATATTCTCATAGTATTGATTATTAATACGATATATTTAAATAATTGAAAGAGTTAGTGAGATACATGATATGACTGTGAATAAGAAACTTAATAGCTAAGTCAGTCTTACAGTTCTTGAACCATGTCCATTATTGACATCCTAGATCCAGGGTTGACAGCCCTGTCCCCAATCTAGACATGTGGTGAATTAGCCATAAAAGTGTGATGAGATTGAGTTTACCAGCTCTGATGTAGAATATTGTTTTCCCAATGGTTTGTGCTGGTTATAACTTGATATTTCCTGGATATAATTGTAAGAATTCTGATTTCCGAATGAGTCATTAAAGCGACGCTGCCATTCAATACTCCCATTCCGCTTCTCAAAACTTTGTTTCATCTTTGCCTTCATACAAAAGTATTGTCAAATTTCGCATTAAATTGACTTGATTCTTCAATTCAAGCTATTTTAATTATTTTCATCTAAGGCAGTTGTATTATTATTTATTATTTATTTTAGATATTTAATGTGTACTCTCTGAACCAACTGATTATATAAGCAAACGATAATTTCTATGAGCGAGAATGAAAGGTACTACCAATATTGCCAAGAAAGGTATTGTTACATACATTCCAGAGCTCTTTCCCAGTTCATAATGGACATGGGACAGATGAATTTACTTCCCCTCCGAATGAAGTTGTGCTTCGGATCTTTATTGCTCAAGAAAAACCCGTTGATCTTGGCTAGGTTTGAACCCACGAACATCAAGTCCTGAGGAAGAAACAGATGTAGCTGAGTAGTATAAGTGTATATGTCTGAAGAAACTTGTTTAAAAGGTATTTGTTGTTTCAAATGTTCGATTGAGTAACCTAATATTTCAATTGTTACATGGTGTGGCGGAATTCACTTCTCATTTGTCATAGCTGTGGTTAAATTAAAAAATATGTAGCACACCTTTGTCATAGAGAAACAAATTCTTCAATCCAAGCATATGCACATATTTATAATGACAAATTTAATTATATCTTAGGCTAAACTAGAATAATACCAACCTCTTCAATTGTAATTTAAAAAATAATAATATGTTGAGGATAAACTCTATATGCAATTATATACATATATATAATATACATAAGTATATATACATGAATGTATATATAATTATAAGTATACATACAACTATATATATATATATATATATATTGTAACACCGCCCTTATTAGAAACTGAATAAAGGCCGGTGCACAACAATACAAAAATCCAAAAGAAAAAGATACAATATTTGCAGAGGAGCCGATAGGATAATCACAAGCTAAATAGATCATACTTTGGCCCATTTGTCTTCTGTTTCCCCGAACCCACGCCTCAAATATTTAATTATTTTAAATATTACCAGGATCCTCAACAATCAGAGTAGAATTTCAAATATGAACGTGAAGTGTTAAGAAATAGCATAAGATAAACAAGAGATTATTTATGGATATAAATGAATAGATATTAAACATGAACAATATAACTTTATATATATACTTATATTTGAAACAACAAAGTCTATAGTTACGGGTGAATATCCATCACCTAGGCATAGTTTACAATTTGTTACTCGAAAGATTTATTACCCTTACAAAATTTAAAATATAAGAACGTTATATTCTGATAGGTCGTCAATAATGTTAAACAGATATTGTAGCATGTCAATCAGACAGATTGGACAGCTATAATTAAATATCAATGTTTTAATAATTTACAAAAGAAAAAACACAATATTAACATAGTTAATTGAGTAATCTACCTCAAAGTTTATTTTCTCTGACTAGATGCATTAAAATAAAATTACGTATCTCCCCAAAGTGAAACACGTGGTTGTTAAAAATATTGTCTTTTGATGAATACTGTAGTAGATATCAAAGAAGAGGATTAATATCACCATATTTATGAATAAAATACTTTAACGCATACCCTTTGCCAGTGGATGACGTCGGATAAATTTACATACGCTTGCCATGCTGTTTACAAGAAAATATAGTAAAGTATATCTATATCACAAGTTCTCATAAAATAATTACTGATCCTGAATAACATAATTATTATTATTATTAGCACCGCGTCTTACTACCCGTTTGGGTTATACGCAAATAACATAATTAAAACAAATATATTTAAATATAAGATGTTTTGGTGTCTACTCACCATTTCAAGATATCTTTGGATTAACTTGTAACACATGTGAAGTATATAACTATTCAATGATGGCGGCCACATCTACTATCATAACTACAGCAGACGAACAAATGAAGTGTGTTTCAAAATCAACCCACTGACCTACAGAGAAGGCAGAGAAGACTGGCGGCGAGTCTATGAAACACGTTTTACAAGCATCAGTCTCTGGTTCATTTCTTTTTGCCTCCGCCTTCATCCGTATTTCTCCTTTCTATATTCCTGTGTTTATCACCCTTTTTGCTTTGTTCCGTTCGTATCAGATTTAGCACTATATAAAGACCCCCAGCCAGATCCACATTACAGCCAATTTACCGCAACCCGTGTTGAAGGAAGAACTTCTGCACCGTGCCGCATCAAAGAACACGACGACCATGACGTTTGGGCCATCGGATACGCCGCTGCCATGGACAGGATGACGGACTTTCGATGAAAACCGTCAAATTGGTGCCGTCGGATCCACCGCAGCCATGGATGGGACCACGGACTTCGTTCAATTAAGTACCATCAAATAATCAAACGAGTCCTTATTACTTGAAATCTAGTTTTTGTAGTAAAAATAGGCAATGTCTATTTCCTCATTGTACTATTCTGAATATAGTTGGAGATGATTTTCATTTGTTTTGAGAGTATATCGAATTGACAATTGATCAACTGCAAGTCTTTTTGACTTCCTAATTTAAAGGTTTATTTTGTTGTTTAAATATTGTGTCCTCCAGAATGAGGGACAAGTCTAATAATTACTAGTTTCATGTATTATACATCAGTCTTAGAGACTATGTTGTGCTGTATATTTACTATACAGTCTTTACATTACGAGCCTTGGGCTTGGAATACAGTAATGTCTTAGTTAGAGACTTGCTAAACTTCCACAAGTTCCATTAGTCTAATTAAACCCAATGTTTCTCATGACGCCGTGAACGTCATGTACACCTGTTTAATTTTTGGATGGCTACAACCAGGTTGTCTGTATTGTATTCCTTATCTCAGTTGAGTTGATGGAATTCTTTATTTTGTGTTGGTTAAGCAGTCACGCTTCTCGTGCGGTAATAGCTTCGGTGAGCAAACCGGGGAACTGCTATAGAGACATAGTGGGGTTCGCGCAAATAATACCCTTTATATTTGCCTGGTTTTTGGGCTCCTATTGTGTTAGTGTTACTCTTAGTTTAATTGCAACTAGATTTGTGTGTACTATAGAATGCGTTGACAGTACCGTAAGGGAAAGAGACCAGCCATACTACTATTTTGTTGACACCTGCTTATTAGCCATCAACCACTATAATCAAGGAACTTTTCTATTGTTTATCATTATACAAAATGTTTTAAAGAGTTTAATTTACAACCCAGACTGGCTTAACTGATTTAAAGTTATATATGTATATATATCTTGTTCTATATTTTGTTATTAATTACTTGATTATTTTATTCTTTAGAGAAATTCATCCAGTAGTCCGGCTCCTGCACAGCCCTGGTAGCTACAGCAGAATAATCAAATTCACAAAGTCTTATAGTCTGCACAAAAATTCAAAGTATAACCCATAATATCATTGTAAACCTTAATTTTGTTATATCTGCTTTTTATATTTAATAAGTCTATTTATTGTTTAAACATAATTCTTTCAATTATAAATTGTATAACCTGTAGGACAACATTGTATCAATATTTACAAAACATTTATCAATTGGCGTAAATATTACCAAATTTACAAGACAAGTTTCCAAGCAAGACGGGCTATAAGTTGATATCATAGTAACCTTGACAACCTAAGAATGATTACAAACAATATGGTACCACGCGCCAGATGAGTACTAACCCATAATGGATTTTCGAACGATACGCAATAATATACCAAAAAGATTAAAGTATTACGTAACCCATAAATTTTGTGGTCTACTAATTTGCCGAAAAAGAATTTTGCATTACAACAGCCGAAATTGAATTTATGTACCTTTTATAATAGTCAGGATACCTAAGTGTCTCCAGAGACGGTATCCAGTCAAGAGTGACATACATATCAGAGTTACATCATTATATACGCTCATATTCAGGATGGAAAAAAGGGGAAGAGGGGTAGTGAAAATAGAGGTGAACACACAACAAAGAAGAGGGGGATGGGGTAACTAGACGGAGGTAGAACATTCGAGCATGTTATGTATGGAGTCAGAACAACAGTTTTTTGGACACATCACCGGTTTTTAATGGATGTACGTCATACTTTTCCAGCATGCCTTATGATAATTCATAGTGCGAGCATACACACAGTTCGCTCGTTTAGTCTGTTGTTGGTTTTCTCGCGGCATGATGTGTTCGTACGGGAAGTACACTTGGGAGGGGCTACTGCTGAATGGGGAAATAGTGAGTTCACTATTATTATTATCATTAGAAATCATTCTTGTATATTTTTCACTGTTTAGCACCTTTTATGCCATTAAATGCTAGAGTATATATCTTTCAGCAGGAATTATTGTGCCGTGGCTGTCTGAGCGTTCACGTGGGTCCGTCATGGGAGATTTAATACTAAGATGTGCAGATGGCACAGTTATGGGGAAGGCCAGTCCTTTACTAGAAACGATGACCTGTTAGACTATGGTGTTGTCATAGGCTAGATGTATAAATATAAATATATTTACTTGTATACATAATAATAAAATAAATTCAGAGAGGGTGTTAGGAAGATACGGTGTGGAGAGGGTAAGTAAGAATAGTATTAAGATAGTGAGTCTCTGTTTATAAAAAAGTCTATTTGTGTCAAACACATGGTTTAAGCATGATTCATATGCATGGCATAGGGGTTATTCAAGAACGATGTTTAATTTTGTAGTGTATGATGACTGATGACTGATGATAACCTTAGAAGTTTAGTAAAGGATACTTGTGCTGTGTGTGGAGCTGAATGTGGAGCAGATCACTTCCTAGTGACCTCAGTAGTTGAATTAGTTAGGATTTATGTGAGGAAGCAGCTTAAGAGTATTAAGAAAGTAAGAGTGAAAATGGAAAAGTTGCAGGATAAATTTGTGGGAGTGCAATATGAAAGAGTGCCGGGCAAAAAATTAACTTTACAAGACCATCGTTGGAATGTCGAAATAAATGCTAATGATATATAAAATACTTCAAACAGTATAAGAGAGGGTGTAGTTGAGTGCGTGAAAGATGTGTGTGTGTGTGTGAATCTGCGGTTCAGGGAAACCTAAAAATAAATACATGATGGAATGAACAGAGGAAAGAATCTGTGAGAATCATACAAACGAATGATTGCTGTGAAGGGTGAAACAGAACATAAGAAGCTGTAGGACATACATAAAGGGAAAAAGATGAATGCAGAAAAAGCCATAAAGGAGAGTAAATATAAAATGAGATTATGAGGAGGTGAAAGAATCGGAATGATTTTTAAGGAAATAAGAAGCTGTTCTGGATGTGGGTTAAGAAAATAAAGCAATAAAAGACCTATATCATTCAAAATGTATGTGATGGGATGATCTGGGATGTAAACGGTATAAGAGAACGATGAATAGGGTATTTTGTACAATTGTATGGCGAAAACGTAGAGAAAGTACCAGAAAATAAGGGAAAATGCGTAAAAGAATAAACAAGGTCAAAGTGTTAAAAGCTATGAATGTGTTAAATAATGGTAAATCTGTGGGCGTGTATGGAATGAAAAGTGAAATGCTTAATTGTGGGGGTATTGTACTACTTGTCAAATTGTGTGAGTTGTTCAATGTGTGTGTGCTGGGATTTCAAACGTTCCTAATGACTGGAAGAATGCTGTCACTGTTCCTTTGTATAAAGGCTAAAGCAGAAAGAATGAATGTAACAACTACAGAACAAATAGTTGATTATTTCAGGCAATATTTCGGAAGAGAGTTTTAATTGAGAGAGTGCGTAAAAAACCTTCGGACAAGATTTAGGGTGTGTAATGTGTTTTCATTCCAGGTAATGGTTGAATTGACCAGATATTTGCTTTGCACAAACTGATTAATAAATGTATGGCAGTAAGAAAGAATGTTTATAGTGTATTCGTTGATCTGGATAAAGTGTGAGATCGGGTGAATAGGTTTATGCCATAGAATGTTCTGAGATACTATATTGTGGATGCATGGTTAGTAAATGCAACTATGGTTGTGTATAATGGAAGTAAAGCGTGCGTTAGGGTGGATGGAGCTTTGAGCGAATGGTTTGACATTGAACAGGATGTTAAACAAGGTTGTTTAATGTATTCATGAATAAGTGTATAAGGTATGCTTGCGAGTACGTGGTTGGTGTTCAAATGGAAAATGTGATTGTGGAAATGTGGTTATATGCAGATGATGCTGTATTAATGGCTGAAAATGAAAGTGACTTAAATAATGCAATAAATCATTTGACTGTGGGGTCAGGCAGAATGGATCTTAACATAAATGTCTCCAAAACTAACGTGATTGTTTTTGGTAAGGACGGATCAGGAAATAATAATTCTCAGCTTGGTATAAATGGAAAACTGTTAGAACAAGGGAATCATTTTGTGTATTTTGGCAGAAATTACAGTATATAAAAGTGTGTTGACGTTAACATTGTTTATGGATGCAAAGTGTGGGTTAAACAAGAGAAACACAAGAGAAAGTTAGCTGAGGTTGGAATAAGCTATCTAAAAAATGTATCTGTGAAAGTTCTTATGGGCATAATCTTTAATGAATGGGTGCGAAGGAGTGCGGTTTGAAAAGGGATATAATAGGTTAATGTGAAAGAAGTGTCTTACGTTGATTTGGTCATGTTGAGAAGATGAGGGTGGATTTAGTGACTAAGCAAATATATGAAGATAGAGTGTGTTGGTCAAAAGGAAGGAGTTGGCCATGTGAGACGTAGCTAAATGTTGATCACAAATGTGTGGAAAAGAGAAACATTAAGAGTTTTAAGAATAAAATAGTATGTATGACTGGGTATGGGGATGTTGTTGAAACGAAGATATGCAAGAATAGTGAAGTGTGAATGAAGTTAGTGAGGATGGATTAAGACTTTTTTTTAGCTATATGCACAGTCTCTTGACTGCCCCTAAAGAGAACGGTGGGATTAGGTACTCATTGTATATATTTAATATAAATATATTAAAATTGAAGATAAGTTTATCTTAGTGTTGATGATAAATATGATTAACTATATCGTTTTTAAATTAAGTATTTTACTTGTTTGCAAGTTTTGCAACTGTAATGGTATAACCAAGATTTAACTATCTGTAGGCGAGAAAAAATATACTAAGTCAATATAATGTACTCAACCGTACCATTCAAAAACCTCAGTGGATAGTTTAGATGGTGGTCCCAAATTAATTCATGTTCGATGCTTAGATAATTAAAAATAATATTTATAATATATACGTATTAGCTTAGTTATTAAGGTGTTATAATTCTGGTGATATCATATGGTGTTAAAGTTGTATATGTTAATTCTGGTTATGTTACTTTTCAAGTTTTATCCTTAAACACATTTCTTTCTTAAATATATTTTAATTCTTAGATCTAATCTGCTATAACACAAGACAATTGAACTATAAGCTATTACTTGTTTATTTTAACTATAAGTTTCAGGCATGTACAGCACATATCACAGAGTTTAATGTAAATTTCACATTAACGCCCTGATTCCCTGTGATGTACTCAATAAAAACCCTTTATTTGAAACATGGTGGGTCTCACTTTGCCTTGGTCAGTGTAAATTCGTCTCTCAACCTATGCAGCTCTGTGCAGTGTCTACTATAACTATTCCGGCACAGATTTATCTGATTACCAAACCCTTCCTTCACCTCTGACAAGACGTGTATTAATCACAACTTGTGAATGTGAGGAATGCCAGGTCTCCACCGTGGTTCGGATTCCACGTTAAACTGTAGGTCCTCCATTTCATCTCACAATCACCCTACCATTACACATTAGCGTAAGTGCGTATAACCCGAACGGGTAGTAAGACGCGGTGCTAATAATAATAATAATAATAATACTATAGCTATTTATTCTAACCATATCATGCTGCTTCACGTAGGTATCATTGTGAATTCTTTATTCAAGTCTTGTAAATAAGCATAGAGCCCCATATAGAATCGTGATTATATCCAATGTGAGCTGCATCTTGCAGTGACCAAGGCCTACTTCTCACTCTAACTTTGCCCCTCCGAGAAGTACTCAGTTTATATTATTTTAACCATAACGTGCTGTGCCGATCAGTCACAAGCGTAGACATCTGTTTTATGCTATATCACTCCTAGGGACGCAACGCACATTGTAGAATTATTTTAACAACTTACTTCTTTTATGCTTAGCGCCTAATATATACTGATTACACTGATATATATATTTTAAAGATTTTCTTATGGACTAAGTATATTATTGGACTATGTTTATGTCTTTTACAGATATGTCTTCAGAATTATATTATCCCCTGTTTAAAAGAAATACCACCTTCAAATAGTTATATATTTAATTTACATATGAAACCCATATTACTTTAGTTGTCTACTTTACTGTTTCTCAATAAACTGCTGCAGACATGTTTTGAATACTGTCCAAGCGGCTAGCTTAACTTCTTTCAAAGTAGAATCAAACGATTTTTATGTGGCAAGTTTTCATATTTGTGGTTCAACAAAATTGCCTCATTCAAGTGGTGAAATATCTGATGTTGATATAAAAAAAGGGTAATTCCTCTTCATTGCCTGCAATCGTGACCCTAACAATTCAGCTGGACTCTGGGATAAGTTTAAGTCACCTACTATGTCATTGAGATCACCTTGTGAGATAATATGCGACTCATTCAATGTGGGAGGCTTAAATTATGGATCGGGAATGTACTATCCCACAGGGATTGGCTCGTCATCATTGATAGGTACTGGCAGGGATTGACTGCAAAGGACTAGTCTGGTGATGGCAGGCAATGAATGGATATTGTATACTATGTTTGGATTAATAGAAATTCCTGAATTAACTGTTAAAGTAAAGCTACTGCAAAATGGTTGATGGACATAACAGTTTCAACCTTAAGGCGATAAGGATGTTTACCATTTTTAAAGAGGGTCAGCCGAGGGAAAATACTGTAACAGAAGGTGTTTTACAACTCTTAGCAGTAAATATCATATTGTAATATAATTTTCATATGAATAACGAACACATTTACTAAATATGTTGATAAGTTGTTTGTTTGAATATTTTTAGGGATTAACAATAATTAGATATACCACGTTGCCCAATTATTAAACCAATTAATCTTAATAATATATGATGTTTTTTAAATTTAAAAATGACACCTGGAAATGGGAATCGAACCCATGTCAAGGTGTGATTTTTCAATTTAAAGAACTTGATATCTACATGTGGCCATAACTCTAACAAATATAATATCCTTGCTTATAAATATATATATATATATATATATATATATATATATATATATTTTTATCACCACGTCTTACTACCCGTTTGGGCTATATTGAACAACATATATAATTAAATAGAGAAATCACAACACCTTTATCATTATTATTAGCCCATTAGTAATCTACTATAGATTAGATTTTAGACAGTACCTCTTTCCCTTGCTAGGTTTCATTAAAATGTTCAACAACAAGGAAGGTCCAGTGGCTAAATGATTATAGAATGATTAAAATTGATCAATATTAAGAGAGATAAACTAATTAATAATTGAAAACTAAGTTAAGAAATCCCACCTAGGGAAATAGGAAAAAGGTGGTGGGAAGAATCCAAATTCTGGATTCAAAGTAGATAGAAACATAAAAAGTTTGTATTTTCCATCAATAATGCCTCCATCCAATATTTGGGAAAAGAGATAAAAAAAAACCTTTTAAAATACCAAACTTCTCCATTTTGAATTAGATAACCCGTTTAAAACACTAAGCTAGTCCATTTTTGGATTAAAATAAAATGTCTTACATCTTTTTCTGTATTATTAAAATCTATCTATTCATATGAAAAGTAAAACTCAATATTATATAAATAAAATAAAAAAATTGTAAAGTATTAAACATATTAAATGGAAGGAAAAGAAAATATATTAAATCATTTCTCAGGGATATAGGAACTAAAACAATTTTCATCTGACCCACTGCCTCTAATAATGAATTCATCGTCTGTTATTAGAATGTACCCTTTTATGTATTCAGCTTTTGGATTGAAAATACAGCTAATATATATATATATATATATATATATATATATATATATATATATATAT
>CABFVX010002554.1:0-31825 GCA_902151425.1 Timema shepardi | reverse complement strand
TGTGTAGAGCTAATAATTGCTAAATAGCCTATCTTGAAAATCAGCGTACTGTATAGAGTTACTAATTGCTCAATAGCTTACCTTGAAGTGCAGCGCCCTGTGTAGAGCTAATAATTGCTCAATAGCTTACCTTGAAGTGCAGTGCCTTGTGTAGAGCTAATAATTGCTAAATAGCCTATCTTGAAAATCAGCGTACTGTATAGAGTTACTAATTGCTCAATAGCTTACCTTGAAGTGCAGCGCCCTGTGTAGAGCTAATAACTGCGTGATAACCTATATTGAGGCGCAGTGATCTGTATAGAGCTACTAATTGCGCAATAACCTAACTTGAAGCTCTACGTCCTGTATATAGCCACTAATTGCTCAATATCTTATCTTGAAGCACAGCGCCCTGTATAGAACTACTAATTGCGCAATATCCTAACTTGAAGCTCTACGTCCTGTATATAGCCACTAATTGCTCAATATCTTATCTTGAAGCACAGCGCCCTGTATAGAGCTACTAATTGCGCAATATCCTAACTTGAAGCTCTACGTCCTGTGTATAGCCACTAATTGCTCAATATCTTATCTTGAAGCACAGCGCCCTGTATAGAACTACTAATTGCGCAATATCCTACTACTACATGTGGCTCCCACTGTTTCTCTTGTTCACGAGTCTCAATACCCATCAAGGATAGCCGCATATTTACACAAATTACGTGTGGGCAAGTAAGATAGAATTAATAGTAAATTCAACAGAATTTGTGGGAAGGGAGTGTTGTTAACCATATGGGAAAAAACACATCAGTACATACAGCTGTAATTCAATTCCCAACCTCCCTGTCATTGGTAAACCAAACTAGACGAGATTGATGACTTTATCTGCGTGCCCATCGGTGCGGATAGCTCCCAATGAAGAACAATTGTTTGATTAATTTTTATATTCAAAAGCAATATATTTATCCGATATTTTAATAAATGTGTGAGATGAATAACAAAGATGTGTCGTGCCTTAAGTAAATAATAAAAAGAACAGTGCACAACATTTAACAATAAGATTGGTCTTTGCGAACTGTTAGTATACAAAAAATTCTTTTAAGCTATTTTAATATGGGTTTTCTTACACTTACCGACTTGTTTTGAACAAATGCCAGTAAAACATTAAATAACATTTTTTTAGGTATATCATGTTTCAAAAATTTCAATTCCGTTTCCCCTTTTTCTATTTATAAACTAATAACAAAGGTTTACTATAACGGTGTAGTAGCAATGGTGTCATCCGCACCATTACTAATTCACACAAAAGCCTCATGACGACAATATCCTGTTGCTTCATAAATGCTATCGGCAACTAGAGATAGAAAAGAATGTTGTACCACGGTATAGCAAGACCAGCTGACCTTTGTTGCCATTACATTGGAACATTCTTATTCTCACTGTTTTCGAACGTCGATACGAAAAGAATGTTGTAATTGAATTAATTTCAACATGGGGGTCTAAGTTCATGTACCACTCACCATATCTAGCATATTCCTCTGATGAAGCAATAACTACATTATTTAAGTTCGCGGTAACCTGGCGGTCTAGGGGTAAGGTGTCAGACTTCTATGCTGGCGGCCGGGGTTCAATCCCCGGTCCCGGCATAAATTTATCTGATTACCAAACCCTTCCTTCACCTCTGACAAGACATCTTGTGAATGTGAGGAATGCCAGGCCTCCACCGTGGTTCGGATTCCACGTTAAGCTGTAGGTCCTCCATTTCATCTCACAATCACCCTACCATTGCACATTAGCGTAAGTGCGTATAACCCGAACGGGTAGTAAGACGCGGTGCTAATAATAATAATAATAATAATAATAATAATAATTTAAGTTCGCTTTGGAACTCAGGTCTTCTTTCTCAGTCTCTAATATTTCGGAGGATCTAATTAAAGATACCCGCTTCGGTGGCCGCATGGTCTAAGACGCTACTCTTGCAATAGGTTAGACTGCTGAAGACGGAAAGATCGGTGATTGATCCCTGTTGAGTGTGCTGAGGGTGGTTTTCCTAAATGGTTTTCCACTCTCCTTCCAAGAAAATGGTAGTACACTTGCTCTAAATTAAACCTTTCTAATTCCTAAACCTTTAGTGTAAATAATAGTACACAGTAGTATAACTCAAACAGGCAGTAAGACGCGATGCTAAGAAAAATAAAGATATTTAAACAATTCACTATTTAATTCAAAAAAGTTTATCTAAGTACCGTACTTTGACTTGCGTCATATATTTTATTAATTACAAATATAACTTATTATATTTTATTAATTATATTAGGAATTTGTTTCATATATAAATATGATATCTATTTGTTAGATATGCACATTTTAAAGAAATGTAGTGTCTAGTTAATCTAACAAACCAATGCTCAAATATTAAAATTCTCTTAGTTATCATATTCTTTTAAACCACTTTGAATTTTGACTTGCAGTTGACCTCCTTTAACCACTAAGCTCGGATAGTCCCCATATATATTCAATTGTCCTATTAATTTCAAGCCTTAAGAAACCTAAACCATTCCCCCTATCAACCCAACTAACGACTATCTAACGGGTCATCTCCACTGTCACGATGAACTTCTTCCATTGAAAGGATCTTGCGGAGAACCAATCCTCTTACCAGCGACATCGGATAATATCACCATCCGGTCCATTGGAAGCTCAGCGGGGAACAGACTAGCGTTCAACGAAGATTTTAAAACTTAATTTTTCTTACAATGTGTAGCACGTGTTATTTCATTGTAGGTCTCCATGTTTGTATGTTAAAACGCTTATGGCTTATGGGTCAATCAATTTCAGAGGGAATTTTTTTATCCTTTTCCAATTGTGGTATTTGATTTGATATAAGGATTGTAGCGTTTAAGAAACATTTGTCCGTATGGTTTCAAATATTAATATAAATGTATTATTGATATATTCAAGTCCACCCCGAGGGGTCAGGGGGTGGGAAGGGATATTTGTACCTTGGTATTGGGCCCGGGACTTCTATGGTTCTGGTACCAAGGTTCATGAGCTTAACTTTCTTTATATTAGTGGAAACAAAATGATATATGAATAAAATGGAATCAAATATATTGATTACATATGGAATAGTGATTCTCAGCCCACTTACTGGGACTTTATCTAGAGGAACATACAAGCAAATAATTAGTCTAAGGTACTTACTAGATGATAAAAAAACACACCAGAACCACATCTCACCACTTGTAAGTGATTACTAGATGATATACAACACACCAGCACCACATCTCACCACTTGTAAGTGATTACTAGATGATAACAACACACCAGCACCACATCTCACCACTTGTAAGAGATTATTGGATGATAACAACACACAAGCACCACATATAACTACTCGGAGGAACATTGTTAGATAATAACACACCAGAAGACTTAAATAACCACTCGGAGGAACTGGCTCAGTGGTTATAAAAGTTATTTCTGTCATTGAAATGTTGTAGTTCTGGGCAATACCGATCAAGACTCATCGATAGGAGAGTTTTATGATTTCATGAAAATTGTTTTTAACTGGATTTGCAAACAATATTAATCTTCCATTATTGGTTCAAGTTTTTGTTTATCTCACGCAGTATTTTGTTTTTGTATGGAATATAAAAGACATCTGAGTCTCTCATTTCAGTTTTAAATTTCGTATTAAAATGCATGCATGGCTTTTGTTTTGTTAAAGGGGCCAATTTTTAAATAAATATACAAACACAAGTTGGATAGTTCAAACAGGGGCTAGTACCAGGCCCCGTTTGAACCCCTGACTGCCATGGATATATTTGTTGATCTAAAAATATATTGATATTTATAGATATTTTTCTTCTTTTATTTCGAAGATTGTAAACAATCAAAATATATTTCAATTTCTTATTTATTCTTTTGTTTCATTGTAATTAGGCTGTGTGTGTTCAAAGAATATTATTATAAGGTTTTCAGTACAATGCTGCTAAAAATTGTGTTAAACTAAATAATTAAAATAATTAATAATTAAGTCGTGATGCTAGAATTGTCTATTTGTTCCTAAGTAATTATATGTGCCCATAAATATTTATCTTTAAATAACTGCTGTTATGTTTTGATTAAATTTGAAATAATACACCTGGCCTATATATTAACTATTTTACAAGGTATCGTTGGACCAAGGGTCGCCAAAATATGTTTAGATAACTTCAAAAGATTGTATTTATATTTAAAAATGAACAATAAAGCTTTCTTCAACTATTGTAATATTTGTGTTTTCCTGGTTGAATTAATTCTTTAAAACTTGACTTTAATATTTGTAATTTTTGTGACATCAAGAAATATAATTACTAAAATATTGAAAGCACATGACTATTAACGTATCTCTAACAAATTATTATGGTAGGCAACCCGCTTCAATAGTATAATAATTTAAGGCGTTACTCTCGCAATAAACTGCACTTATGATTACTGAGAGATAATCGCTTGATCCCGATAGGGTGTACTGGGGGTGGTTTATCCTAAATTGTTCCCCACACTCCCTCCACGCAAATGCGGGCTCACTTCCTTTAAATTAAAAAGTAAAATTATTTAAGCTACATATATACAACAATATCCTGAGATAATGATTAATTTTTTTAAATCAAATAATTTCCACAAAATGGATTCAACTCTTTCCTCCTTTATAAAATTATAAATATACCCTAATGTTAATTGTAATAGCAGTTAATAGAATATCTTTGCGTCCAACATTGATAACATTTTAACTATATTATTTGAGTTATTTTATAGGTATTGATAAAATCTATCCAAATTGGCAGCTGTAGATAATATGACGTGATGTATGAATATAATAAATAGTTTTAGTAGCTTTAGTAACTAAAAACACCGTTCTTCCTACCAAAATATAATAAAAAAAAAACTAGAACTATAAACTGAGCTCTATAGACGTGCCCAGGATCACCAAAATAAGTTAATCATAAATATACAGCCCACTTTGGTAAGATTAACGAGAAATATGTGTGAATATATTTTACCAAGGTAATTTACTGAAATAATATTCTGGAGGAAATATTGCCAGTAGTGAAACTTACATAGCAAATATAGTTTTAATACCATGTGGAATTTTCATTTTAGTAATAAAAAGTGATCAAAACACATAAAAGATAACTTTATTATTGAACCATTTTAATATTTTACTTTATGATTCTTAGTATATGATATATCTGACAGGGTAGCCCTAATTACATACTACTAAACGTATTTTCCAAAACGACTAAAATCTACTATGTTAAATTTGTTAGATTTAAATATAGAATTTTTAAAAATATTACCATGTAGATAGATACATAATATTCTAAGTCTAGAGACCATATCGTTGAACTTTTTAAATGTTATGTTTAATGGTGAAGTTATAAAATATATTTCGATGCGTTTGCAAATTTGCTTTATATTACTCCCAATAATAAACTCTACTAATTAAATTTGGGAAGAGGCTTCTTACTATAGTATAGTTTGTTTTTTTATGTTTGCTACAAACTAAATTTAGATAGGACTGATTGATTAAGTTTTGAATGACCACCCGCTATGTTGTTTTTAAAAATCACATTAGTAAGATGTTTGGTGGAAATCATACCATAAAGCATTTTAATCTCGACTCACATGTCCTAATAAAGTACAGTTGATTTTCCTCAATCCCCCGCGGCTACAAGTCCCTTGCCCCTTCAGATACGAGAGTCATCTTTAATGTCTTATAGAAGTCACTTCCCATCCCCCTTTAGTCTAGACATATAATATTTACGTGGGGTGGTTTAGACTACCATTAATTTTTTGAGGGCATTTTTTTGTAAACTTGCGCTTCTAACTAGGTACTATCCTTAGTGAATGATATTTCTTAAGAGCACAAGACGAATTATTCCCTTTTTTCGAGGATTATTTATTTAAATCTCTATATTAATTCTATGTTTATGGTTCGAAGCATGAATTTGATTCCGTTCAATAGCTCTGAGATTTTGGATCAATTTAAAAAAAAATCCTAGGCATAAAAATCGTAGAAAAAGAATATGTAATTGATTCGAAGATAATGTGAGTAAATATGTATATCAATTTTATGGTTTGATAAAATCCTTACATTATAGCAAAATCAATAGACCCGAGTTTGAGCCTTTTTAAAAAACTATCTACAACATTGTGTCAAGCATGCTTTCAACCAAATAAATAATTAGTACAGCTTACATTCTCGTGTGTGTCTTTCCTTGCTTACATTATTTTTATAATCACACATTTTTTAATACCAATTTGACAATAAAATCTGCATCTGTGAAATGAATTTAGATTTTATAATTCTTGTTAAACTTTAATGTAAAATTTGTGACAATACTCTGACTCCCGCTTAGACCTAATATTGGCTAATCTTAACAATCTTCGCTCCCATAAAGTTGGGATTAATTAGATTCTACTGTATTTGGTTGAAAGTGAAGTTGAATTTTTGGAGATGTTGGTGTTGTGTCATCGATCAATTTTATATGACCCACATCGGTGGCGTAGTTAGCTAACACGCTGGTTTTATGTTGAGCTAGATTGCCAAGGACGGGGAGGTTGAGGTTCGAATCTCGGTCAGGTGAACTGGGGTGATTTTTCCTAACTGGATTTCCACTCTCCCTCCATGCAAATGTGGGTTCACCTTCTCTAAATTTAACCTTCCCAATTCCTAACCCATTAGCGTAATTAGTACTTAAGCGTATAACCCAAACGGGTAATAAGACATGCTGATAAATAAATAAAAATCGCATATCTGTCCCTTCTGAGAGATGTGAGTAGGTGTTGTTTAATACTTTTGTACTTTCCCTCATACGGCTCAGTCCAAAAAATCTTCAATCATAAATTCTAATTGAGAACATTCCCTTCGATTTTTAAAATAAATGTTTGGTATTTTATGTTCTAGCTATTTAACTCTTTCGAAAAATATGTAATCTGAATGCGTTTCTTACTAATTATTATTTTATCACTACGTCTTACTACCAATTTAGTTTGTACACCATCAATTTCAATAAGAATTAAAAAAAAGGACACCTTTAACTCCACAATATCTGTCTTGATTTTTACAATATATCTTTAATAATGAGAAATTATTTATCAATAATAATTGGTAATTTTTCCTCACTAACAAAAGCTTAGCTTTCTCTAATATGGATTAAAGGTTTTAAGTTTTAACGTCTAAAGTAGTATATATTAGTATTATACAGGGTAGCCCACGGAAGAGTAGCCCACCTCCTATATCCAGCAGGCGCCTCACTCTGAATTGGAGGAGGTCAATCCCCTTCCACCCATATTGTGACATGAAGAATGAATCAATAAAGCTTTATACAAGCAGTTCACTTGCTCATTCTTCATGTCACAATATGGGTGGAAGAGGATTGACCTCCTCCAATTCAGAGTGAGGTGCCTGCTTGATATAAGAGGCGGGCTACTCTTCCGTGGGCCACCCTGTATATCTTTTGTTTCTGAGCAAAAATTCGTACATTCTGGACGCTTTTTAAGAAAACAAAGTGTAAAGCTTCTTGATAAAATTATCAAGTCTTGCATCAATATAAGGTTGACATATTTATGCATAATGTGCCATATTCACTTCAAATTTGTTGATTCAAGTCATAAATTTGTTATATTCCATACTATGAAGTAAGGGGATACCTGTGTAAGAAATGCCCATTCTGCATCTTTCCAGAAATTCAACAGGTAGATAAACCATAATCAATTGAGAATATTTATGTTATATCCGTATTATTTGTAGATTTACCGATTGATGCAAAAAATACGAGTAATTCAAATAATTGTGTTGGATATGTTGTTTCACATCTTGTAGCTCCCCTATTTGGGGTTAAATTTGTTTAAGGGAAGTTACTAATGACTATTTTTAAACTTTGAATATTTTAAAAATAACTCTTGCTTTTTTCTTCAAAATGTGTATCTGTTAAGTGTTTTATATAGTAAATGATTAAATATATTTAGGTGTATATATATTTACAAAATAAATTAAGTTAATAACTTAAGATTGAGTTTTGTACACATTGTATATTTTTTAAATTATTTATACTGATTTTGTTCAAAATTGGATATGGGGCTAATTTTACATGATAATGAGAAAGATATCTTTATTTTTTTAAAATAACTTAATTTAATATTAGTCTATGTAAAACATATTATATATAAGCAATATTAAATTATTCAGATTTGATATTAAAGATTGAGTTCAAAATGGGTATATGGGAATAGTTTATTTTTAAGATAAATAAGAGTATGTTTTTATTTTTTTTAACTAAAAATATATGAGGATAGTTTACAAATAACTAACTTTAGAATATTTGAGACTTGTTAAAAATATTTGAATAATTTGGTTTAAAGTTTTTAAAAAATGTTTTTTGTTTGTGGTTTATAGTGATGTGTTAGTGTTTATGAGTAAAACTTATTTAAGGGTAATTTACTGAAAAGGTAAATTTGAACATTTGCTTCGAAGTTATAGTACACAATACGATAACGTTAGTACGATTGTGTCGTACCATTTATTTAGCACAACGTCCTACTATCCATTCGGGTTGTATTTATAGGTTATAATTGCGCTAATGGGTTAGGGATGAGGAAGGTTAAATTAGACTTAGAGGACGTGTACCAACATTTGCGAGGAGGGAGAATAGAAAACCACTTAGGATAGAAACAACCGAGTACACCAGACTGGGATTCAAAGCAAGAGATCCCTGTCATCGGCAGTCTAATTTAATGGGAGAATGACGCCTTATACCATGAAACTATCGGATCGGATGGCAATGCATTAATTGCAGTCTAAAAAACAACTAAAACAAGAGGTAGCTCTCATAACGTCTGCAAGTTACACTTCAAGCATACAATTTTGAAATAAACCACATCGGTGGTCGCGTGTTTTAAGCATCACTCTTGTGTTTGACTGGATTGACGGTGATGGGGAAATAGGGGTTTGAATTCCAGTCGGTTCTATTGAGGATATATTTTCTAATAGTTTGGGATGGGATAGGGTAGGATGGGTTGGGATGGTAGAGAGCGTGAGGAAAGGTCAACGTTTTTTCGGTTTTTATGGAAAGAAATGTTTTGGCCAAAATAAATAAAAATTGATCTAGTACAATAATAGAGTATAATATTCTTCCCCATGTTGATATCAACAATTCTTGAATATGTGCCATGAGCATAGCGGAATTATTTAACAAACGTTTAAAATGAAGAGTAAAAGCTGTCATTAAAATACAGAACACCATTGACAAATATTCAAGAAATTTCGAAATCACCATGTAAAGAAATTTTGATTATATGTTTTTACTGGAGAAGTATATTATCTATTTTTGAAACAAAAAAAAGCTTTACCCTAAAACTGCAAAACACTGGATTTTCTTCACGTCCCCTTCCAACCCAGCTTAACCTCACTATACTTATATTTAAGTACGTACATTTAATCTTAAATTCCACCCTAATTATCCCTATTCAATTAGCGTTTTTAATATATACTCACATCCCAAACGGATTCCAGGACTTGGTGACAAAAATACTTACCTAAACAAATCACAATGTTTAGGGATGATTTTGTTATGTTTAAAAGATCTAGTGGATTGATCAATACTTTTCCAACCCCTGTAATGGTGTGGCAAAGTAACCCTAAAGCCCCTCATAACACCCACACCATTTAACATAATCTAGTTGGGAAGTGTTGGTGCTTTCGGCTCTACCAGCCAAGATGAATTATGTATTGGGCATTCATACGATCCGGCACACTTCAGACACATTCTATGTTTGTTTTCCACGTGAAATCCATCAAGTCAATAACATAAGGCAGAACTTGTATTCCAACTTTGTTGCCTGTCATCGTCTTGACATGAAGGCAGAGGGTTGGACTGATACAAGTAACTTATTATCATAGAAGTAAAATGTAACAATATTGTACCATCCTCGTAACAATCTGGCTGTGGTGTCAAATAATATTCGTTCTAATGTTTTATTACCAGCTAAGAAATGTTATTTCGGGTAATAAAGGGCCAATTTTTTGTAAGCTATAGTGCACCATCAGTTAAACTTCACATTTTATTTATCTACAACTGCATAATTTATTTTTTTAATGTAAAGCTTATCTTACTATTCAATTAGGCTATCCACAAAAGCATATTAAATTTATTTGGTAGTAATAAATGGCTATTTTATAAAAATAATATGAACAAATTTCTTAGTAAATAATTGATCCCTGTTATAGTTATAATTCAAAGAAAGTCTAAATTTCAACATTTGCATTCAAAGGAAGTTTGAATAAAACCTTTGACAAATGCCGGAAAAAATTGAAATGCATCTTTTAAGCATTTCTGAAAAATAAATTATTTAGCGTGTTTTAAAATTGTTAAAGTTTAAAAGTGTTTTAAAGTGTTTTAAAATTAATAACCACTCGAAAGAACATGCATAGGAGCATGAATGGAAACTTAGTACAAATATATCCTGTGCTTTGTGCACGTTATAGTATAAATTACCATCACAATAATTCATTGTTGTCAAATTTGATATTTATAAATTACTGACAACCTTGTAGGCCAAATTAGACTTACTTATTTTAAATTATTTAATTAAAATAAATTAATCGCTTGGCCAGTCATAAGTTTTGTAAAAATTATTTGTCATTACATACCCTTCATTTACCCTGTTTGGTGGCAAGCTTTCTTACATTAATCTACTATGGTATAGCTTATAAGATATAGTCGTAGTGTAATCCAACAAGGTTAAAATGTTACCTTTCAGGGTAAGAGTAGTATACACAATTACTATATATTTTCTCGTAGAGGTAAAATAACATGTATTGTTTTAAATGAGTGTATTTTTTTGCTTATCTATTACTTTGCAGCGGCTAGTCACACACTGAGTAACACACTAAGAGACCTCAGTTTCAATTTGATACACAGGTCAATATTTATTCTAAGAAGTTATATTGAATTTCCGACTTATTCATTTTTTAGATTAAAATTAAAAGTAATAGATTTAGGTCAAGTAACAATGATCTTTTATGTGACGCAAATACCATTTGGTGAATTTTCTTGTTGCCTTCAACCAGTTGAATACAATTGACTAATAGATTGAGGTGGGCAATGTCGTGCTGCCATTACTTAGCTTCTCAGTGGGAATCTAACGTATCTAGTAATCTAGTGAACCGCTACAATAATGAATACTCATGCTGGAAACAGCAAGACAGTGCGCGTCGCTGCAGGAATCGTGTATACCCTCCAGGTTTGTCCGTGGTCCAACGAGAAAAAATAAAATGTTATGAGTTTGGAGCTTACTAAAACCATGCAAAAAATATTTTTGTTACAGTGAATTATATTTACTTTTGTACAAACATTATAATAATGGCTATATGACTCGTTCAAAAGTAAATTAAAGACTATTACAACTCACGATTAACCAATTTTTTACTTTAATCAACTCGGATTAAATATTAAATTTTACATCCTAACATCATAGTTTCATAGAGTGAGCATCACCAACTTGGGTCCAAAACAGGTTTTTCTTCCTTCATCCATTGAGTTTCATTGAAAGTGTCTCATTTAGCTTTGTTTGAGAGTTTATTACTTCTTTATATCTACAATCAAGTTCATACTATCGTTTATAAGTTGTACACTTTCAGAAAAATCAAAGCTGGTTTACTAAATGAGTTACTTTTAAATGTTGGGAGGATTTTTATTATTATTATTATTAGAACATTCAATGCTTATTCTGTAACTAATCATTCAATAAAATATTTACGATAGTAAAGAAAAACATTAATGCATATATTTAAAATGATTTTAAATAACCAATAGAATTATAAATAATAGTAATTCCAAGATTAATGTATCTTACATAAATGTATAGACCAACAAAATCTATCAGTATACTGGAATAATATTTTATGTGGGCAATTATTGATAAATATATCTCTGAGCTAGTTCAAAACCATCTGTTTCGGTGGCTGCATAGTTTAAGGCATCACTCTCGTGTTGGACTAGACTGGCTATGAAATTGAGGTTTGAATTCCGGTCGGGTGTGCCTAGGGTAGTTTTTCCTAAATATGTTTCCACTTTCGCTTAATGCAAATGCGGGTACACTTCTTATAAAATCTAACCTCCCCCATCCCTAGCCTACTAACATAACTAATACAAATTCGTGTAGCTTTCTTCTTATTCTCCTAGAAAATGCGAAAATTATACGTATTAATAGACTATAATCAGAATAGAAATATGTTACTGATAATCCGGGGGAATCCCCCTCAGGATAGAGATGAACACACTCATCGATTGTTGTCCATGGACAGATTCATATTTATCATGATTATTATTATTGCTCCAAATTTATTAAAAAATAAATATAAAACCTAAATTTAATATACCAAAATGTTTTAAAAATAAAAGTAAGAATGTACTAAAAAAAATCACTACAGAAATTTAATATTGTTTATAGAGTCATCGTCAATGGATCTAACAATAATTAATATTTACCAAGTATACTAACAAATTGGAGAATAACATAATTTATTTTAAATCTTCTGATCGACAGTTAAGTTTTCTAATGTAAAAAAAAGCTACTTCTAATGTATTTTCAAGGGTTATGAAGCACTTGAGCGTGGTAGCACTTGAGCGCATGGTAGTAGCACTTGAGTGCATGGTAGTAGCACTTGAGAGTATGGAATGGGGTACAAGGAATAGCAAGTCTTTTCCTTTTAATGTGTGTATTTGATTGAGACTTTTTATTCTTTTTGTTAGGTTAAGTTAGGCTAAGCTAAGTTAGGTCAGGCTAAGTCACGTCAGGTTAGGCTAAGTATCCTTTGTAAAAGGCACAAGGATTCCCCGTTTCTTTCGATAATTTTCAAACTTTAAAAATAACCCTAAATAGACAGTGACTATACAATAGGAACTATAGTGACATTTTAACAGCGTGGGTAGAATTCACAGTCAGGGGAACTAAATAATATTTTTAACGGTATTTGGTGGACTCACTGACTAGGAGCCAACCCAGGGAAAACAACATACCTCTATACTATTCATCGTGCCCCAGTCCATGAGCTCAAATACTTCAACCTTGTGCTCAAATGCTACAACCATGTGCTTAAATGCTACAACCATGTGCTCAAAAGCTACTAACATGAGTTCAAATGCTACTAACATAAGTTCAAATGCTACAACCATGTGCTCAAATGCTACTCTCATAAGCTCAGTTGCTACAACCATGTGCTCTAATGCTACTACCATGTCCTCAAATTCTACTGCGCTCAACTGCTACAGATTGATTTTCAAATACCACTAGCCACTTACTTTCACATCATTAATTAATTTGTAGTATATGGAACCGTTTAATATAGTAGCTAACCCACCTCAGTGGCGTAGTTAGCTAACGCACTAGTTTCGTGTTGAGCTAGAATGCTTAGAACGGAGAAATTGAGGTTCGAGTCTTGGTCGGGTGAACTGGGGGTGATTTTTTCCTAAATTGTTTTTCACTTTCCCTCAACGCAAATATGGTTTCATTTCCTCTAAATTCAACCTTACCAATTTCTAACCCATTAGCGTAATTAGTATATAAGAATAAAATCTTGCTGATCTCCACTAGATAATTTTTAGAACAGTACACATTTTAAATTACACATATGTATCAGCATTTGTTGGAAAATACCATAAAAATTTGTACTGATACAATTTGAAATTAGGTTTTCTTTAGTTGTCATCATGAAGAAACTTTACAATATTTAATTACACAAACCATTTAATCAACGATTAATTTGTCCAGTTTATTAGCTATTGAATTTAATCGATGAATTGGTTTTATATGAGACATATTTCTGATGGGGGAAAAAATTAGACTCAAATTATTTGAAAGAACGAACTAGGTCATCTATATTAAAAATATATATGGCCATGCCAAGTTTAGTTTGTAATAAAATTTAAATACAGAAATAATATTTTCAAAGCAATAAAATATTCCTACATGTATGGACCTTGAGGATCATACATTGAAAACTATCAATTTTGCAACTTTTATAACATATTCCATGTAGGCAAAGCTAGCTCATTATGAGCGTTAGGGATGCAGATCTAGGTGTCAATTCGAATGTTTCGAGTCCCAGTGATGTTCATTTGTGTGGGTTTTTCACATAAGCTCTCCAAGGGAATGATTGAGAATATACTTTAAATGGTCAATTTAACTATAACCCTAAGCCACTTATATCTAGATTGTGTTATAATGTAAAGATTTTATCATTTATCAGAAATAACATGCTCAAATATTGGAGTTTTTAATGTATACTGTAAGTTTGAAGGCTATTTAATGTTTAGATTTCCTAGTTTTTCTTGGAAAAATCATCAATAAAAGCCCATTTAATCGTTCTATTTATTTAATTTGTAGATCATTGAAATAAATATTTAAATATTATTGTTGGTTGACTTAACTTAAAACTAAACTTTATATAAACCCTAAGACAGACATCTGAAACGATACAGCCAGCTCTAGCTAAAAGCACAAGATACTATGGGTAGTAAAATAGATCACACATCAATAAAGATTCTAGGCGCTAACAGAGATTGAACAATCCCATGAACCTGCAGTTTAACAAAAGGTGGGGCATTTGTTGTGCACTAAGTAAGATTTTAAAACTAAATATTCGAATTAAATTAATGCAGTTTATTATTATTAGTTATATCCTGAAAGATAAAATTTAGTTCCAAATGGATACTTAAGAAATTCCACCGAATATTTTTTTTTTAAGTTTTGTTTGTTTAACCTTATCTTAAAATCAATCTGGACATCCCGAATATTTACACATATAGGGTAGGGCTATGGAGGATAGAATATGGATGAAACATACCCATATTTTCGTGGAGGAATTGTGAAATATATTTTATTTAAAAACAATATGAACACACCAAGCCCGGTTCTGATCTTTCTGCCAAAGGTAGACCATAGAATATGATACTGTTACCTTAGCCAGCGTTCTCCCTGATGTGAGTCTTCTCCATCTTTTTTTCGAAAGTTAATACAGTAGCATTCTTCCTTGACAAACATATTACATCTTAATGTTTTTGCAATAAAACCATTTAACTTTGTCAGCGTGTAACCCGAATTGGTAGTAAGATACGTCACACAAAAAAAGTAATCGTCTTAAACACATCAATAAACATGATTTATTGATATTATGGTTGGAGAATACACCCCATACCCATACATAAAATAGTGGTGCTAATATATTATTGATGGTCAAAGCTAACAACGAATGTGATTTTTGTGTTATGAACGAAAATGCTATGCTCTAAAATTGTATACCAATGTTATTTAACTTCTTAAATAATTATAAACATAATGTTTTTCCGTGCTCAACGTCATCTTACTACCTATCCAGGATATACGTATAATTTTATTAATAAGTTAGGGCTAAGGAAGTAAGATTCAAAATAAGTGTACCCGCATTTTCTTTTAATGAGACATGGAAAATATTTAAAAAAATACTACCTGTTACCATCTTGTTGGTCCGGATCTTTAACCATCCAATTGCACTGGTCAACAAAGATTTTGTCCCAAGGCACCTCAAGGGTGATATATGTGTTTTTTTTCTCCGCTGATTTCAAAACTGGTCTCAGAATTATCCTATAACTCATAGTTTTAAAATTACGCCCTCTTTAAGATTATACAGTGTGTAAGTAAACTCTCTCTCCAGTGAAGTGGGCGAAGTGGCTAGCAATCTCTGTTAAGTTGGCATAACAGTCTCCCTGCTTTGTGAAAAAACCTTCAAACCTCTCTTCTTTTCAGCCTTATGCTATTCAAGGCCACGCTAATGAGTAATGTGGCATATGCAATACATTTGACATGATGAATTAGACGTCTGCTTGCTTACAGTCTCAGCCAGCTGACCAGCTGTCCAGCTGGTGGTCAGAGTTAGTTCTGTGAACATCTGATGCTGTGTGTTTCTCTGTCATAAGTTGCTATTAATGCAACTCAGTGTATATATTTTTATAGTGTTTATGTAGCTTAGTTCATATGTTATAGTCTTTAGAACACTAAGTGGTACAATTCCTAGAAATTGTGTAAACCATCCGGACTCTTTTTGCTACATTTGTGGTGAGGTCACATTTAAAAATAGCAAAGATTGTTTTACTCCGCTCATTAAGAAGTGCTATAAGCTTTATTTTGGTTTCAATATTGGTGACCAAGATAAAAATCGGGCTCCTCATTATTGTTTTGTCACTTGTGTCAGACTCCTCACGAGTTGGTCAAAAAGTCCTCGGCACATGAATTCTGGAGTTCCAATGATTTGGCGGGAACCAAATGACCACTCTACAGATTGTTACTTGTGTCTCATAAACATTTCAGGAATCAATTTTAAATCAAAACACACCGTGACATACCCTGATTTATCATTTGCCATGAGGCCTGTGCCTTATATTAAAGAATTTCCGGTGTCAAAGCCTCCAGAAAATGTCATACTTAATTATGATAGAGAAGAAGAGGAAGAGGTGAATGTAGAGCATGGTAATGATGATGATAATGATGTAGGGTTTGATCCCACAGTTGAAGCTTCCTGTTCATATTCTGCACCACATTTACTTACTCAAGGAGATCTCAATGACCTTGTCCGAGATTTGAATCTATCTAAAAGGCAAGCAGAACTCTTATGGTCCAGATTGAAAGGCTGTAATTTCCTCCCCAAGGGAATAAAAATTATGTGATTTTAGAGATAGGCATAGTGACTTTAATGATTCATTTTCCCTTTAAGATCGGCTTGTTTTTGTAATGGTGTTTATTCTGTTTTGGAAGCACTTGTTCACGAGTACAATATAGAGGAGTGGCTTTTATTTATTAATTCTTCTAAATCTAACTTTAAATCTGGGCATCTCCACAATGGAAATAAGTTTAAGTGTAATTAGCTCATGCTGCCGATATGAAAGAAACATATGTGAGCATGAAACTCCTTCTGGAGAAAATCAAGTATGGTGAATACAAATGAAATCTCTATGGTGACTTGAAAGTCATTGCTATTTAGCTTGAACTAAAACTTGATTTCAAGAAGTACTGCTGTTTTCTTTGTGAGTGGGACAGCAGATACCGGCAAAATCACTACACCCAAAAACAATGGCCAAAGCATACATCACTAACACCAGGAAATAAGAATGTTGTCAATACACCACTTGTCGATCCTAAAAAAGTGTATTTACCTCCAATCCATATAAAGCTTGGTCTTATGTAAACTTTGTTAAAGCAATGGCTCGAAGTGGGCTTGAATTTACATACTTAAGACAAAAATGTATAAAGATCAGTGATTCAAAGACCAAAGAGGGGATCTTTGTAGGACCTCAAATAAGAGAATTTACTAAAAATGATAACCTCGATGATCAGTTGAACCAGGTTGAAAAGACTGCGTGGGTATCTTTCTAGAGTATTTGCCGGAACTTTTTAGGGAAACATAAGGCAGACTACTACAAAGAAATAGTGAATGATTTGTTAAACTCTTACAAGATCATGGGATGTAACGTGTCTTTGAAAACACATTTCTTAGATTCGCACCTTGATTGAAAAAAACGTTACCAGTGCAAGTGGAGTCCAAATTTAATTGCTGACTACTGTTGGACCCTTAAGAGGGATGTTCCAGAGGCAAAATACAGCAGAAAATCCTACTCTTCTACCTTTTAGGTGAGATAAGCCCTTTACTATGTCTGTATTTTGATCAAAATAACAATGTATAATTTAATTGGGTATTACTCAAAATTCGTATGTGATAGAAAAATTCTAAAAATAGATTCGTATTCAGCATAAAAAAAATATTAGTTCCACTTATTCTCGTTTTTTGAACAAATAAAAATGTTACCCAGTGTAATTGACTGAAGTTTTTGTTCGAGTGGCCACCAGTGCAATCCCATAGTCAAAATTAAATGTAAGTTAATGTTAAGTTCATCTCATAAAAAGATAAAAAATAAACGATGAAAATATATTTAGACATCTAAATATGAATGAAGAAGCTTGTAGTAAGTTTCGTCTATTTTTAGTTTGAACCTTTATATTTCTTTCTTTCTTTTTTTACAGGCATGTTTATTGAGAGAGAATCAATATTATAATGTTCATTGATATAAAACTAGTAAAAAAACTCGGCAATGTTTGGAGTCATGCCTGGGGTTTGTCTGCATCTAGCGGGTAGATGTGCTCGTGCGCACCACATGACGTCGGTCCAGCTACTATGCCGTCCTGTGCCCCCTTTTCCTCGCTCATATTTCCTTCCCTTCCACCTCCGCTCTCAGAGAAACACTCTCAACACATCAAACCTTCCACCTCGTACACTAACAACGGCACACTCCAACAGCTCACCAGTCACCAGCTTCGGTGGCTGCACACTCTAGAGCGATACTCTTACAGTATACTAGACTGCTGATAACGGGAAGATTGAGGTTCGAATCTCGGCCGGGGGAACTGAGGGTAGTTTTTCTAAAATGGGTTTCCACTCTCCTTCCATGCAAATGCGAGTACACTTCATATAAATAATCCTTCCTGGTGCCTAGAATCACTAGCGTAATTAGTACATAAGCGTATAGCCCGAACACGGGGCTATAAAAAGCTTTCCAATCAACTCTTTAAAAACAAAGGCGCTAATGACCTGCATGTGCATGACGCGCCTCACAAACACCACAGTAATTATCTAGAAACTATATTTTAAGACCTGAAGAGGTACATATTGCTATTCTTATATAATTCAAGTTAAATGAAATCAAACTATTAAACCCCAAATATATATCGATATATGTAATATCAGTTAAACATCCGATTTTGATGGACAAAAAAGGTTACGCTAAAAAATGTGCATGGAATGTATATAGTGATTCAAAGATGCTTGCTGTTTTATTACTCCCAGAAAAAATATTGTATTCAAAAATATTGATTAATTATTAACTACCAAACCTTGTGGCTACAAGTATATTTTGTAAGTTAACCTAATATGTGACGGCTATGTAGGGGCTCCCCGAGATTTTACGAGATATTTTAAGGGTTCCTCCAAACAAAAAAGGTGGGGAAGACCTGCTCTAGACAAATGATCCTTTTTTACTTCTAAACAATAGTAACTGTCTAGGTTAAATAAAATACCACATAGAAATAAGTTATCTTTTTTTGTTTTAATTTATTTATATCTACACCGATGAAGAGCTATCGATCCAAAAATTATATCAAGTAAAGAGTAGAATCTTAACAATGTTGCTAGAACTTCATTTCTAGTTCACTTCATAATTCTATTCACGAAGTAAACGTCAATATATTTTTCCTCTCTTCCCAGTAACATTAAAACTATTCTAGAATAACTTTACCTCCCAAGTCTTCTAACGAGAACTTTTTAGGATTCGTCTCTACTATCTTTCGGTAGCAAAAAAGCTAAAAAAAAAACCTTACACTTTCTTAAACGTACGAGATATCTTCTATTAAATTTGGTAGGCTTGGTGTTGATCATTCTGAGTCATGTTATCTCATTCATATTGCATAGTGTACTTACTATACAATTAAGATTGTCGAGAGAACCGATCATATAAGTCAATAAATATAAACCTTTACCGATGAACCTTGTCCATATGCAAGATGCAAGTTGGTTTATTCAAAAATGACTTGTATGATTGTCTTTGCACTTGTACTTTGTACTTGTCTACCTTTTGAAAGCGAAAAGTTAATTTCTAAAGAGTAACTTGAGCTGTCTCCGAGTATAAATATTGATTAATTTATTGAGAAAAAGGGTGTCTTCATATCAATCAAACAATATTTCCGTGTTGTAATGATATTGGTTTGGATCCCTCTAAAATATGTAAAAAATCATGGATGAAGGTAATTTTTCTTTAAAATAAGATATGTAGAGTATCCTTTTATGATTCATCCATAAAGAAACACGCGTTTTTTCAGAAATAATATGAAAAGTATTTCACCATTAAAATATATTTTTTATATAATTTTTTCTGTCAAAAGAACAACTTCACAGTATTTGGCAAAGGACGCCAATTTCTTATACCAATAAGAATCTAGCCTTCACCACACCTGTCGCCAGGACTCTTTCTATTAGTTAGTTTTTACACTGGTGACAAGGGAAGCAAGAGGCAAGGGGTATGTCATATATAAGCCGTTTGTGCGTATGTTTAAGCGCAACCACACACACAAGTCGCACAAGCAACGCAGTCTAACACAGAATACAATAATGTACGTTAATATCACAAGTGTGCATTGATATAAAGCATTTAATTGGAGTATGTATCAGTAATTAACAGATGTCATTTGAATAAACCGTGTGTGAATCAACAGCCATCAATTGTTCTCTTTCTTTCATTCTATTAAATATACCGATTTAATTAGTGCTCGACCACAGAGCAGTTAACAGCTAGTTAAACGGTATATATTCCATATAGTGATGATAGGCGCTCGACCACGGAGCTATAGACAACCGAAATATTATCACAGCAATATTATATCTGGAAAAAATCCGTAGTGTTTTAGTGTCTCCTAGTATATATGTTACCGTAAAAGTTCTGAAATGAGTAAATCTTATAATTTAACAGTGTATCCTAGCATTTACCAATATCTGATGGTAAACGTCCGAAACATGTTAGTATTGTTTACATTTTGAGTTTTAAGCATCTCTACAGTCTGGTGGGAGAGAGGTTCCCCATTTCTAGCTTTGACCAGCCCTCAAAAGTAAACCAATAATCTAACCAAGCCTAATCCAACCTGATATAAGGGTTTGATTAGGCTTTGTTAGGTTAGGTTAGCTAGGCTAGGCTATTGGTTTACTTTTGAGTGCTGGTCAAAGCTAGAACTTAACCTGATTCTATAAATGGTTAAAACTCAAAATGTAAACATATTCTAAGATATTTCAGACTTTAACTAACAGATTTTGGTAAATGCTGGGATATACCGGTAAATTCTAAGATTTACCAGTCTTCGGGCTTTTACAGTAACATGTAACTTACACTAATTTTTGTAGGAACGTATATCTCAAGGGTCTTTTTTCTCATTAATATAGTGGGATTTTGGTCGTAATAAAGTTTTTGTAGATGTACAGTGTAGGAAAAACCTTTCCAATGCATTTTCTCAGGATTCTAAGCCTAATATTTCCAATATGAGTCAATCACTCACACCAAGGCAAATTATATCGATATAACTGCTTAGTTAACTACAATTTATCAACAGAGCTTAGAAATATTCTGTGTATATCCATATATTAATAACAAAATGTAAATTCACGTGTGGAGTTTTGTACAACCGGCAACATTGGGTATTTGCATATCTAGTAATACCTATGGTTAATAAATTATTCCTTCATTAAATCCTAATTATTTAAAGGTTAAATTAATCCTCTGGGTTAGATTTTATTTTGGTTACAAAGATCCAAATGGAGTTTGCGTTGTGAAAACAGTTTCATCTATCAGGGTATACTGTACAACTTGACTCTCCTACTTCTAAATGATTACACCATGTTTCAATTCCGAGCTGACTTCACAGTGGTGGTGATGATGGTGGTTGTGTTCCTAAAATAAGTTTTCCCATTTTCTTTCCAGGCGAGTGTTCGTTCTGTTTTACAGTATTCATCCCCCCAATTTTTTTTGTTCGATTAGTTTAGCTCACTTAAGTCGCTAATAGTCAGTGACAATAGAGTGCACGAATAAAAATATACATTCAAATCGTTGGCTTCCACGGTAGTCGATGATTGAGGGTTGATGGGGGGAAGGGGGGAGTGTGAAATTTCCATTACAATCGTGTGTAGCGGAAGCAATCATCAGGTACTCCTCATGATAACGTTTACCAGAGGAGAAGAGAGATAAAAGGGGGGAAGGGAGTGCTAGGCAGAAGGATGTTAAGTGAACGGTGACCCGTGGGAACACCAACACTAGCCATTGGACTTACACGTGCACCACACACACGGATAGTCAACCTTTGATTTTACAGATTGCTTTGGCTGAATCTTATATGATTCCAGCATAGGGAGTAATTCACTAACTTGATCCAACTCGCAACGTGTATTACAACCAAGCACTTCCGATGAAATAGGAAATAGGCTATGCTTTCCGTGGTATTTTTCTAAGAACTTTTATACAAATAGTTAAAGGTATTTAAGAGAGTTTAAAATTGTTTTTACATTTTAACATTCTTTTCCTTTACGGTAAGGTTTTTTTTTATAATATGTTGATTAACATATCTTAGAACCAAAATAAATCTGGGTTGTGACATTTCTCAACATTTTCATTGCTTTAAAAACAGCTATGACGTATTTATTAAAGTTTATTGAGATTATACTAAAACATCATCATAATGTCAGTAAATATGGCAGTATTTTAATATATATTAATAAAAATATTTGTGAGTTTTTCAAATAAAGTTTATTTTCTTACTAAAATTCAGTAATAAAGTGAGTAAAAATTGTACTCTTAACCCCAAAAAATCGTTTAATATCATTAAAAACTCACTTTAATACTCTTGAATGATTCAAGAGATGATTGCAATAGAATTAAAGCTAACATAAAATATATTTGAAGAAATCTACATTACAATGGTTTTTGTAATTTACAGTTAGAACTAAAATATGTATTTATTTATAAGAGTTTTATCTTAGTTTATATTTCCTCTCAAAGTGATTTTCCATTCCCGTAGCTATGTTTGGCATTACTTCCATAAAATGTTATCATTGATGACGTTTAAGAATATTGCACCAAGATGTTCTATTATAATTGCTATTATTGTTAGTACTTACATTTATTCATTCATTTCAAGAGAACTTCTATATGATTCTTGAAAATTTTGAACACTTGTTTTTAAAATAATATCGCCTCCCTATTCATGTCTATCAATTAGGTTAGATAATATAAGGGATTATTTCTATAACACTAAAAAAATATTAGCTCAAAATAAACAATGAACAATGGTAACTATATATAATAGTTCTACCGTTTCATTTGCATCCACACGATTTGTCAAAACTGATGGTGCTATAAGTTTAGAAAATATACCCTAGTAATATTAATAATACACGCAGTTTAAGCGTGGAAGACCGGCTTGATTGACAATGAATTGCAGCACGGTGTTTTGATCCCGGCCAGGTGTGCACGCGTGGTGACATCTTGCTTTTGGGCGGACGGATACTTATGCATGTCTTAAAATTCATCTACTTCATACGTTTTCATTAAAATTAGTGTAAACTTTGGATAAAATATGTATCTAAAATCATCGAACTTAAAAATATATCATATTATACTATAAATCATAAGGAAAAATAAATAAAGATTTTATGGTCATTATTAGCTAACCATCTTGAGACTAATCATTGCACAGTAACAGTAATTTAGATGCAAATTTTCAAATTACCTATTTTAATGAAGAACCAATACAATTTAATAGTTCAAGTAATACTGATACCCCTTTAGGACGTCAAGTAAAGGTATTACCGGCTGGGGTAAGGGGGTTGGAAAACAAACCGATAAATTTTATTAAATCTAAAATTAAAACGGTGTATTCTATTTCTAAACAAAGATTGGATTATCTCAAGACCTTGTTACTATTCTATATTTCTCTAAAACATTTCAACCACAGCCACACCTGTGGTCATGTGGTTTAAGTCATCAAGCTAACAATAAAATTTACTATTGAAATATTTAAATTTAAAATTATATATGTTATTTAATATTTTGTTCACACAATATTTCAGTTATAGCTGCTCTTCAGTAAACCTAGTGCCTTATATATATTCTTCCGAAATTAAATTCTTCTAGCAATAAACTAATATTAATCCAACCAAAACACAAAAGTCCTTTGACTCCCTTTCAATCTCTAGACATAAAATTATTACGTACTTACACAAAACTACCAAAAATATGTATTTATAATGTATCATACTTTTAGGAGAAAATGTGTACGTATCAAATAGTTGGGAATGATAAGATGTAATTACTCTACTGTTGGTTTTAATTAATACTCCTTTCAAAAGTGAAGGCTAGACACACTGTTTAAATATTGGGTAGTTTCCTATTTTAAGTATCTGATTGTAACCCGTCTCACATTAGATCATTTTCCTCTTCCAAATATTAGTGGATTGATGTTATATTTTTGCTGCACTAGGCTAAGTAGGAAAACTTGATGAAATTTAATTAAAAGATTATTATTTATTTTAAAATTAGATTTAAATAAATATTGATATATCAAATAATTAAAATTTAATGTTTATATGATTTTATTAAATATATATGTTTACTTTAATCATCTACTCGTATATCAATTTATCATAAAGCTTGAATACTGTTGAATGTGTTCAAATGAACCCATGGCTGCTTTCAACATGGAAACGAAAATGTATATCCAAGCAGGATGAAAAAAAATATCCATCGAATTTAGTAAAAATAGAAATTAATTACTATTCTAGTACTATATCAAGTACAAATATAGATGTTTGTCTTTTAAGATCAGTTAATGAATTGAACATTAATTAAAGATACATTGCAATGTTAACTGTAAGGTGTTTTTGAGTCACTAGTTTTTGTGGGACTTGGTCAGGTTAGGGGAACCCATTCAAAGTGATTAAAGGCCACTGTAATCAGGCCCGTGGCGAAGACAGTTTGTGGACAAGATTGGGGAGGAAAGTTGCTTATCGTCACCGCCAATCTGTAAGTTCTAGGCCCTTACGGACCCTCTCAAAAAATATAAAATAGTTTAAATGAAAAAGAAATGTTTCTTTTCTGTCAATAGTTTTCTCACGATAAGGGGTACTAGGAAACGGACCAGTGCAGCAATGTAAAGGCTTCTTAATTTGTCTCCATGTTCCTCTGTCTTATCTTTTTCTCGATTCGACCTTAATTTAGTTCTTTGTTTTTTACGTTGTCTTCAGACGTGAAAAGGTGTAGAGAAAAACACGCACGTTATGTGCTCTTGCTTATCCGTGAATTGGCGTTGTGTTGTACGGTTGTACATAAAGTACGGCATTAACCTTGATTGACAACTCAAGACGTCTAGTGGAATAACCTTAAAATAAATATACTCCGGGTAATAGGGGTGTGTTTTTTATAGTCCTGTTTTAGTAATTGCTAAAGAAGAAGATTTAAACAATTAAATTGTATTTATATCCTTTTCAATATAGGATAGCAAAAACGGGACTAGACATAATATGTCGAGTACCAATTATATACTGTTATATATGTGTTATTTGGAAAACATTTCAATACATCCTAGTTTCTATTTACTTATTTTACTATTCAAAAATAAAAATGATTATAATTCTAAAATAAAATTATTTTCAATAATTATTGAACATAAATTTAAATATTTAATTCTCTCAATAATTATATACAGTCAGCAAGCTTTTTAGTATCCATGAACAAAGTGTTAGCAATATTAATTATATTTACACTAAAACGCAGGTAAACCTTGTTTTCGGTAATAAACAGTAAAACCTTGGCTGTGAATATTAACATTTATTTTTAACGGGTTAATCATATTAACAATAACCATTATTCTAATGTCAAGTCTTCTAGAAAGACATTTATGAAGATAATGTTTTACCATTTTTAATATAATCAAACTAAAAATTATATAGATAGCTGTGTAATATTTAGCACACAAAACATTAATTAAATTACTAAGAGCGGTCTACCAATACGAAATGATTCTTTTATCGATGTGTGTTGCGTCCCGCGTATAAGGTCTTGTATGTATTGGTAGGTGTGTAACTCTTTTAACGTGTTTTAAATAACTATAGAATAGATGGAATATCGAAACATATGAAAAAATCTTTTGGACATAAATTTAAAGTCAAAGAAAAAATAATAAAAAGAAAAAATCAAATTCATTAGCCTCTATAATCTATTCAAAGCTCTCTACATTACCTTAGGTTGTGTCAAAAGTATATTATATACTCATAACATTTTTATATAAAATGTTAATGCATATAACACGATGTTAACTGTCTGCATGTGTCTATGAACATTAGAAAGAAAGAAATTTAAAAAATGATCCCCAATTAGTTTAAAGATAATTTTAAATTTGGAAGATATTTTGTGTAAACATATGTGTTTTTTTTTCATATATCATTTTGAATGGGGGAGATATATATGATCTATTTTGGTTGCTGTATGTGTAGACTCCTAGCACAGAACGTTGCCCAGGGTACACCTGTGGATGTTGTCTGCACATCATACCTGCAATGTGATATGTGATGATAGGGATTATGAGGATGTGAGCCAAGAGTGATCTTAAACCTAACTTAAACCTAGTTAACCACATTATGGTGACCGTTGGGATTATATTCCCTTCGGAAAAAATATCCATGGGGCCAGCCGGGAATCGAGCCTGGGACTTCTATGTTCGTAGCCAGGTGCATTGATCTATATAGCATGGAGCCAGTTGATGTGATGTTAAAAACGTGGGTTACCAAGATTTAAGCTGGAAAATCTAATTCAAATTTATGTTTTAAACCACATCTAGACATGGAAGTAACTTGGTAAAATTTCTCCAAATTTATTTTTAACTTTGATAGAGGAGACATAAACTTTTTTATAATTACATGATCTATTAAATAAATAATATCTATATTTTTTAATTGTCGTTTTGGACCCAACCCTATTTTATGTGCGAATTTTTTTTTGGCGAATGAGTATTATGATGTATGATGGGCATTATTATTATTACTATTATTATTAGCACCACATCTTACTACCCATTCAAGTTATACGGACTTACGCTAATGTGTAGTGGTAGGGTGATTGTGAGATGAAATAAAGGACCTACAGTTTAACGTGGGATCCGAACCACGGTGGAGGCCTGGCATTCCCCACATTCACAAGATGTCTTGTCAGAGGTGAAGGAAGGGTTTGGTAATCAGATAAGTCTGTGCCGGGACCGAGGATTGAACCCCGGCCGCCAGCACAGATGTCTGACACCTTACCCCTAGACCGCCAGGTCACCGTGATGGTAATTGTTTTGGGATCTTAGCCCTTTGCTCTGGGGTCTTGAACCTTCTGTGATACTGGATTGTTTGGAGGAACATTTCCCTGTGGTAGAGAGTTGAGCCTTGGGAATTTATTGGAGGACCCGGTGTTGTGAGATTGCCTGGCTTTACGTCTCCATTATTTCCATTAGTTTTTTTTTACAGTATCCAAATGTCCTTTGTTTGTAATTTGACGTATATATGGGAGAGGGGGCGGGGGGTGGGTTGCGGTTGAGCCCTTTGTAAAGGGGTTGTTTTGGTAGATGACGAGAAGTTTTTTTAAAATTTATTTAATGATCCCTACGTGGTCAAGCAGCTCTTCACGTGATTTAATTACTTAAGTGAGTTCTCCGTGTGGAGAGATACTGGTGGAATTACACTAAACGGTGGGAGTGGGTGTAACATTGAGGCCTAACATTAATGTAACATGATTATAAAATATGTGTATATAGCTGTAACGTGACTCTTTGAAGGAGTATCACGTCATTAAACTGTTAAATTAACGATCGTCGTACCACAAAGAGGTTACTTCAATTAGGAAACTATTTTCACACTATGTACGGAGACGGTTAAGAAAGCCACTTCGGTGGCCGCATGGTCTAAGGCACTACTCTCACAGTAGACCTGACTGCCAAAGACTGGGAGATCAAGGTTCGAATCTCAGTAGGGTGTACGGAGGGTGGTTTTTAAAAACTGATTTTACACTCTTGTTCCATGAAAATATTTTTTTTTCCTTATAAATATAGACTACCCAATCACGAAACCATTAGTGTAGTAACTGCAGCTAGTACATAAGCGTATTACCCAAACGGGTAGTAAAACAGGGTGCTAAAAAAACAAATGTAAACGTCTTACAGCTATAGTCCATACTCAGTGTGAAGGAATGTTTTAAGATAGCTACAACTTTTACGATTAATTTCATATCAAAAGTTAAGACTCCAAAACATATTTCTAGATTCTGCCCAAATTAGCATTACCTTTTAAAATTTTACAGCCATACGTTAGAAAGACAACAAACTTGAAGCGATTTTAGTGGTTTATTTACTGGTGACATTTGATCTATTTTTTATACTAATTTTGGTGATTTTTTAAAATCAGACTGATAATGCTCATGTGCTACACAAATCGGCTCATGATATTATGGCTGCAGAAATATATATTTTATAGGTTTTTTTTTTGTCATTTTTTAGATATTTAAGATTGTTTGGTCATAGTTTCTTATTTTTCGTAATTGTTAAGTTATTCACAGATATTTGTTTAAATGTATCCCTATATATTTAGAAAATATTATTGGTGTTTTGTAAATACATGAATACTCAAACATGAGAAATGTCACCACATAGTTGTTGAACTGGCAATATGATGTAGCCTCCAAACAAACCTTTTTCACCATTTACTTAGGTGGGTGGGAAATCACCATTTCTAGTGAGAAACTGTAGCAAAGCTGGAAAGATTTCTTTAAGAGGGGGTAGTTAATAATTCTGTAGCAGGAAGCTGTAAATAGACTTTCATGTTTGTCAGAGTGCAAATATATAGTTCCCTTGTAAACGTGTTTTATTACATACTAGACCACATACCTCCCTCGTTACAGGCAAACCAGACAAGTCGAGACTGACGCCTTGGCCCACGTGCACACAGGCAGATTGAAACCAATGCATATTGATAACCGCGTCTTAAAACCTGTCAGAGCTGATTCTATATTCAGGGAACATAGATGAAGTGTATTTGAATTTGAGAGGAGGGCGGTGTGGAAAAGACTCAAAAGTTGACCAGGCCGGTATTAGAGCTGCGACATGATCTTAGAAAGACTTGTGCCACCAATAATGTTTAATATTCATTATGTTTAGAGAAATTTTATTTGTGTGAACTCTGAATGCTGCCTATAAGCGTCAGGGATTACAATGCAGCCAATTGGTGGTAGAATAAGTTTATTTTCCACCGCGTCTTACTATACGCTTGGGTTATCTGCATTTAATTACGCTAATTGGATAAAGATGAGGAAGGCGGGATTTATTTTTGAGATAGAAAAGGAGGTGAACCATTTAGGAAAAATATAATTCAGAGCGCACAGCCAGGATTAAAATCCCTAGAACAAGAAACAAGATTAGATGATTCTTACATTTAGTCTATGAATCCCCCCATATATATATATATATATATATATATATGTATATGTATGTATTTATATATATATACACACACACACTAATAACCGGTACTGATCCTTCCTCTACCCCATATCCCCGTGGTCACATAGAGTGACAAGACTCTTGAGTAGAGGATCCATATTAATAAAAGAAAAAAGATATTTTGTTCAACAGTAATGGGCAAAATTGTATGTTTAAGAAAATTATTAATAAACAATGTTTTTAAATAAAATGAAAATAACTTAAAAATCTAAATTAAAAAAAAAAGTTAGTCTACGAGAAAAATAGTGCAAAACAACTTCCACACACACCTATTACCTATACATCATAATACATCAAAAGTTATATAAATAATATTTAAAATGGTACCACCTCGTTCCGAGAAAATTTTAGACAACTATTAAACTACCGCTCCTATTCGATAAGGCACACGTCATGGGTCCCGTCCTACTCATGAATTCTCTACTCTAGGGGAAAGATGCAAAGGTTTTTTTTTTAATCACAAAGTTTATCTTGATGAAAATCAATTTTTACTTTTCAATACAGATAAAATATTGTAATTGTGAAAATTATGAACTGCAAGAATATGATGGATTTTGAGGGTTTAAGCCCCCATTTAAAATAAGTTGATTTTACAATTCTGTCAGTCCATGTTTATAGTATACTGTATATATATATATATATATTATTACACACACATACACACATATATATATATATATATGTGTGTGTGTGTGTGTGTGTGTGTGTGTGTAATAGATATTTGGTCTGATTTTCGTCAAAATTTTGTTTTTAATACAGTCTTGGTGCTTAAATTATTGTATACATTCTTGTGTTTAAGATATGAAACAAAAATTTGAGAAAGTAAACCACAAAAAAAATCATTTTATTATGAAATAATAACAAAACCTTTCTTTCACAAATTACAAGATGTCGAAATTCGTTTACAATGTTTATAAAATTGAATTATCTGATCACTGCATTATATCTTTTAGACATCTGACATTATTATGATATTATGAAATAATATTGAATTTTTAGCGTATCATTCATAATACCAAATAGACCAGTTTAAAGGGAGTTAGAAAGTAGATCAGCCTTGGTTACAAGGAATTAAATGGAATAAGGATTTTCTGAACCAATTCGAATGAATAATGTTCATAATAACTTAGAACAGTTGTTTCGTCTTCTCTGCAATGATATTTATTTTGGTCCAAATTGTCTAGTATATTCCTTATAACAGATTTTTATATTCTCGTTCGATGTCAACACATGGAAAATGTTCTTGTTAATGTCTGAAGAACTTGTCTTTTCATCTTCAGTTGCACCACGAAGATTGGAGTTAAAACTATAGTTTTTTGGCACTGTAAACATAAGTCACTCTTTGGTTTCATTAATAATATATTGGGGCAGAAGGTACACCTAATTTTGAACATATATTTTCTAAAACTGGTTTCATTACTTACCGTGTACATTTCCTTACATTTTCTGTAAAGGCCCTTCTTTGGCGGCTGGCTTTGAGGTTCTGGTCTCGAGCTCGTTGCGGCACTCTCGGTTCTGGGCTTGTTGAGAGCACGTCCGGGTCATTGCGATGTTATCACGCGTGGACGCGGAGATGGGCTTTTTTGACGTACAGTTGTCTAACTGAATCGACCAAGGGGGCGAATTATAGCTCTGAATAAAGACTCAAATTGTCTACATCCTGAGTGCCTTCTTCGTACAACCCCTTCATAACGGCTTGTTGTGCCGCGCCCCAAGTCCGGGTCCCGAACCCCCACTATCGGAACCGGTGTCAATGGGGGCTGACACGAGTTCTCCCCCGTAATGTCAGAAGGGTCCACGAGAGGTGTGGGCACATTTTCTGTCCAACTAGAAGAGATTATCCTGACATTAAGTCAACGTATCCACCAATGAAAGTTACATCAAACATGCTGCTATATGATTTTTTTAAACAAATATTTTATATAAAACACAAGAATAATTACAAACCTATAACATGGTATTAAAAATATATTTTTAAGATGGGTACTCACTTTAACAATTATAAGTGGCGAAACCCCCGCAAGTAGTATTTGACACATATACATTAAATTATCTTTATAGACTATTTTATAATACATTTAAGGTAATTAGTATCCTAATTACAAAATATATATTTGAAATTAATCTACTTGGCTCTGTTAAATAAACTTATATGCTCTCAATAAACGATACTTGGCTAACGTTCTTTGAGATAAAATATTTGTCTTGTCCCATGTATTAGTATTTGTTTTTAACCGAGAGTGATATCTGATATAATGACGAGAAACAGGGTCATATCTAGGAGGAATGGAGGGAGGTTTGGGGATCAAGCCCCTCACTTGAGTATTATTAATAATATTATTTTGTATTATTCTTCATTGTATAAACTAATTGGAGATTGCAGTCTACTAAATGCATAACACCTACAATCCCTGTATATATATATATATATATATCTCTTCCTCCATAAAAAAAATGTATTAGAGAAGATATGGTCACTTTTGTTGCGAGTGCAAGGGTTCTGAAAAATAGCTCTCTTTACATGTTATCAGGAGTATAAAAGAGGAAATATAAACAACATTTATTTGATCAGAAATATATGTATGTATGTATGTATGTATGTATGTATGTATGTATGTATGTATGTATGTATGTATGTATGTATGTATGTATGTAT
>CABFVX010002553.1:80236-110704 GCA_902151425.1 Timema shepardi | reverse complement strand
AAGACTGCGGAGCTACCTGCAACACACGTCCGTCCTCTCCGGCGTCACCAGCAATAATAATAATAATAATAATAATAATAATAATAGACTACCGATGACAGGGAGATAGATATTTGACTCTTGGTCAGGTGGTATTTTCACTCTTCCTCTAAACAAATGTGGGTACGCTTCTTCTAAATATAGCCGTCCTAATCTCTCAATCGATTAGTGTAATAAGGAGATAAGGGAAAAACCCAAACGGGTAGTTCGACGTGCTGCGAAGAAATAAAAAATTTGAGCAAGATAAAGCTTCGCCGAACAAACTAAAATAAGCTCTTTTTTTTAAAAAAAAAGGCTCTTTTAATAGCGGGAGTATTATGAAAGCTTGAATTGATTTGGAGTTTTCTAGTTTTCGTTTGTGTTACGAGCAAGTACATATCCTAGTTTGACGCTGCTTGAGCTGAATCATAGTAACACGTTCATGTCAGTGTGAGATGTGTCAGCTCTTACACTGAGGGTGTATGTTCTGTAAGAACCGTTTCCGACCGCAGAGTTCCTCAAGTACAAGATGGACAAGCCGTCTAGCAGCAGTCTCGGGGACCCTAGTCTCCCTCACGAGTCGGGAGTGAGCGGGCTGCTGTGGGTACACTTGCTGGCCGGGAGGGGGCTCCGGGCCACGGGCTCCTCCTCCATCGCGGGGACACCTTCCACACCCTCTGGACCACCCATAGGTCAGAACTGTTACAACCATCTTTATTCTCTACTTCCCTATTTCAAAAATAGTTTATATTTATACATTCTTGCCCACTTTTAATGGTTCAGTTTTTGTAATTATCAAGTTATTAAGTTACATTTTACACATAAGTAACTACAACTACTGTAAGTTTATGTAGTTGGTGTAACCCTCCAACGAATAACAACTGGTTCAATCCAAGAATGAACCACCATCATCATCATCATCATCAACTGTTTCCAGCCTGTGGCCGGCTCTGTCTTGTGAAATGTCTTCATCTTCCTTTATTTTTCCACTACTTTTCCTCTTTAATGCATCCTCCACATCTTTTCATAGTATCTGTTTCCTCCTCTTGCGCTAATTATTATACTTCTCCTCTTAACCAGTTTCCCTTTCCTTTTCTAGGATGAACATTTCTCAAAATATCTCATCCGTAGAATGAACCAAAATCGACTTTAATATGAGTTATTTAAAAACAAAATTATTAGTAAAAATGATTAATGGTAGTTTTCATACGTGCTCCTAAAATAGAGTATATAGTAGACCCACGGCTTCTTTGGTGCTGACTGACAGCTCACAACTGACTTCTGACAGTCAACATTTAGGTACATACCTACATTTTGACCGTCAGAAGTGACAGCTGCTAAACACATGTTTTTGCAGATCATATGGTTCGGCGTAGGGATACATTATTTGGTCTGGTAACGTTTCAAAGCTGTCAAGTCAGCACCAAAGAAGTCATGGGGCTACTGTAGTTGCAGTTAAAAATCTTTGTGTGTGTCGTGGGCGACCACCCCACGGACTGGTGCGTTCATGCAGATAACACACCAGTGAGCGAGTGGAACCTCCAGTAACAGAGGTATGTGTATGACGTGTGACGTGACAGGTAGCGCCGGCAACCTGGGCCTGCGGGACCTGTACTGTGTCTTGGAGTGTGACCGGGTGCACAAAGCTCGCACCGTGGTGCGAACCGGGGACCTTGTGTTTGACTGGGACGAGACCTTTGAGCTCGACCTCGTGGACAATCGTGAGCTCGACTTGCTCATCTATTCTTGGGACCCACAATACAGGCACAAGCTTTGTTATAAGGTATGTAAAACACTATACAATGCGTTCGTATTAATCTCGCGAGTAAAGTAGGCGTAATCTTATTTATTAGCTGTAGCCACACAATCGTCGACAAGATCGATGTAATCAATCTGTCAAATTTAAAATAAAATTATATCAATAGTTAGCATACTCCTGATAATAAAAGTGACAGCTAAAATTGTTGAAAAATTGGTATATGTCTGATTTTTAAATATTTTCAAAAGTGTATTTTATATATAAAATATTTTTTAAACAAGAAATTAAATTGTAAAAAAAAATTTCAATTAATTGATAAATTAATCATTTTTTAAGGCTGCTGTTATCTAGATCGATTAATTTTTGTGAGAATAGTAAAACAATCGTCTTATATATTCGAAAGAAGGTGGATAGAAACATATAAAAGGGGACGAACACAATATGACCTTTACAATGAAAAGAAGAACACAGTTCACACTTTACACTGCTGCCAATGGACAAAGAGGTAATGGTTGCCTCTTAAAGAAAATCTATCGTCACCGCCCAATCCCCCGACCCAGGTTTCATTCTATCGGAACTCATCAGGGAGGAGAGTGAAACGCGCAACGCAACTTCCTAAAAGAGGAAACCAATAAACACAAAGAGAGAAAATGTAAAATTGTAAAGAACCATAGAACACTTAGATAGGAACATGTAAAATTCAAAGAACCATAGAACACTTAGATAGGAACATGTAAAAAGAATAACTTAAAAGACAAACACAGGAAAAGGACATAATCTTAAAGAAACTGGAAAACAATTAATTCTACTCGTGTGTTAGTAAATACGTATGGCTTCAGACTAGGGGGGGTTGTCTGCAGTAAGGCAGCTGAGAGAGATACCAGGGGTATGGGTTGAAGGCCCTCCTGGAGTTCTGTGACAATGTCAGCAGAAAGTATCGACGGCAAGGAGAGTGGGTTAATATTTACAAAGGAGGTTTTTTCTGTAAAGTTTGTAATATCGATATTTATAATGATCATTTTCTATTATTAGTGCTTCTTGTGCCGGGTGAAAATCCGACATTTGTTGGATCATTTTATTTGAGTGGGGGAATATCTCAAATGTATGCTCACTTTGATTTCAGGGCTCGGTTCATTTAGCATCACTTCTTAGGGAGTCCCCGATTCATCAGCTCGCGCTAAAGATCGAACCCCGAGGGACGCTGTACCTCCGACTGCGTCACACCAACCCCCAAGAAACCTTTCAGAGGCGGGGTAACACCATCATGAATGTACTGGGCCAGCCGGGGGCCAAGGCCCTGCCCTCAGGGTCCTTGTTCGGCCTGGATCTAGACACGGTTGTTAACCGTGAGAGCCTGACAGGGGGAGTCCCGGGGGGCATGGCCACGAGTGTCGCGCTCGCAACGCAAGTGGCCAATCCCATTCCTATTATTATCAAAAGATGTGTGGACGAAATAGAGAGAAGAGGACTCGATATCATAGGTACGTTCATCTTCAAAACCATAGATTCGTTCTATTATTATTATTATTAGCACCGAGTCTTACTACGCGTTCGGGTTACACGCACTTACGCTAATGTGTAATGGTAGGGTGATTGTGAGATGAAATGGAGGACCTACAGTTTAACATGGGATCTAAGATGTCTTGTCAGAGGTGAAGGAAGGGTTTGGTAATCAGATAAATCTGTGCCGGGACCGAGGATTGAACCCTGGAGCCCCAGCATAGAAGTCTGACACCTTACCCCCTAGACCACCAGGTCACCTGATTTGTTCTATTACTGAACAATGAAAACATTACATTCCAATTACACTTTTATACTATATTTGTTGGAATTTGTATGTCTCTTGCGTTTTATTTTCATCAGATATATTTTTTTAGATATATATTTCTGTTTGGAACTATCTCTGAATAGAAGTATTAGAAATATATCATTTTCTATTAATTAAAGCATATAGATAAAAACCTGAACTTAATGGAATTAATTAATTCTAGTAGGTGACCTGGCGGTTTAAGGGTAAGGTGTCAGACTTCTATGCTGGCGGCCGGGGTTCAATCCTCGGTCCCGGCAAAGATTTATCTGATTACCAAACCCTTCCTTCACCTCTGACAAGACAACTTGTGAATGTGGGGGATACCAGGCCTCCACCGTGGTTCGGATCTCACGTTAAACTGTAGGTCCTCCATCTCATCTCACAATCACCCTACCATTACACATTAGTGTAAGTGCGTATAACCCGAACGGGTAGTAAGACGTGGTGCTAATAATAATAATAATAATAATAATAATAATAATAATAGTAATTATAATAATAATAACTAGCAATATCAGTATTAGTGTGTAAATTAGAAAACAAAACAGCCAGAAAATGCGTGTTTTAACTCGTGAGAGTCAGCTTTGAACTTCTTGTCGGCTGCCGAGAAACGTAAAACTAAGAATACCAGCTGTGGTTGTGAGAGCTCACATGACGGAAAGAAAGCTAGCCTGTTCAAAAACAAGTTGCTTAGGAAGAACTTGCTACTGGGGAGGGGGAAAGGTTACATACCCCGTACTCATCACAATACATTGTTAGGATAGTCAAATATCATAGATAACGATGGATAGGACTTAAAGCTCAAATAGGAGAATCTATAACCGTGCTAAGGGACTGACTGACAAACCCAATGGGAACACCTAGGCACAGATGGGAGGATAACATTAGATTGGACCTGAAAGAGATGGGGTGTAATGAGGTGGACTGGATAGAAGTAGCTCAAGATAGAGATAGAGTGTAATGAGGTGGACCGGGTAGAACCAGCTCAAGATAAGGTTCCAAAACTAATGACTCACATATAGTTGATCTTACGGTACTATTTGTCCTTTCAATAACCAATAATTTTGAATAATTTAATCTAGGTTCTGTTTATTTCTACAACTAATGGTTGTAATTTTTTCCAAAGGTCTATATCGGTTATGTGGTTCTGCGACTAAGAAGCGAATTCTTAGAGAAGCGTTCGAGCGGAACGCAAGGACGGTAGATCTCTCGCCAGATAATGTTCCTGATATCAACGTCATTACAGGTAATTTATAATAAATTGAGAATATATAATGTAGTCTCAACATAAAACTGCGTTAAACTATGGATGTTGTCCGTTGACACACTAGAAAGCGCAATGTGGTACTTACATATTGCCAACATTGCACAATATTAGTTACCTAACTATTTACAACCATCCTCCACCTGTTGAGCAAGCCCTCCTCTAGGACCAGCACAAAGTCCTCTCAATCATGGGATGATGACTTTCCATCGGCCTGAAGTTGCAGAGGGCCCTCTAATTGTTATTTATTTATCTTATCGCTAACAAGTTTTGGCAGTAGCTGTACATGGAATTGTGCTGTATGTTTAGAAGGCACACACACACACACACACACACACACACATCTCAAACCAATACCTACAGGTTAAATAGGTCCCACGTTGTCCTATTTTCAAACAAGCCAAGCAGGACTTTTACAAGGTTTAACTCTATCCGTTATTATTGAATAATATTTGGAAGAAGGTACAGGAAAGGTGGATAGAAACATATAAAAGGGAGACAAACACAATATGACCTTTACAATGAAAAGAAGAACACAGTTCACACTTTACACTGCTGCCAATGGACAAAGAGGTAATGGATGTCTCTTAAAGAAAATTGATCGTCACCGCCCAATCCCCCGACCTAGGTTTCATTCTATCGGAACTCATCAGGGAGGAGTGTGAAACACGCAACGCGACTTCCTAAAAGAGAAAACCAAAAAACACAAAAGAGGAGAAAAAAGGATTATTTTTTTTAGGAAGTTGCGTTGCGCGTTTCACACTCCTCCCTGATGAGTTCCGATAGAATGAAACCTAGGTCGGGGGAATGGGTGGTGACGATCAATTTTCTTTAAGAGGCAACCATTACCTCTTTGTCCATTGGCAGCAGTGTAAAGTGTGAACTGTGTTCTTCTTTTCATTGTAAAGGTCATATTGTGTTCGTCCCCTTTTATATGTTTCTATCCACCTTTCCTATATCATTATTATTGAATAATATTGTGATGTCAAATGATACACTGTGTCGATAAAGGATGTAATTCGAGATAAATTTTTCGTGGCTAAAATATATTATATATTTAGATATATTTGCAAATCTTTAAAATTTGGCAGCTTCTCTGCTGTGTTTCGACGCCATTGCTCAAACTTTTAATTTGGCTTTGAAAATATTTTGTAATATTCAATTCAACATTCCTTTCAGATCAAAAAAGTGAATTTTGTGCCCTATGTATATATAGTGCACCAAATTATATATAAATATTATATATAGTATTCATATATGTTAATAAATATATTTTAAATACATATTATATCACAACGATCACATAATTCAAACCCACCATGATTTTCCATGAAATTCTTATGTAAACCATTGTTAAAAAAAACAAACATTTATTTTTAGTTTTAGAAGAAAATATGTTGATAATTCGAAGCATATCTCCATTGCTAATTTTTTCAAGTTTGTACTTGTATCCAACCTAACTTAATGATATTTTATTCTGAAAATTTAAAAATGACACCTGGACACGGGAATCAAACCCGGGACCTTCGGCTTCAGCATTGGCTTACTAAGCCGAAGGTAATTTTTCAATTTTCAGAATATGATATCTAAGAGGGACTATCCCCACTAAATTGCATTAACAATAGTTTTGGCTATTTGTTTCATTAATGATATTTATTAAATCACACTTATTTTCCAAGAATGTAAAAAGGACACAGTAAAAGATAAAGTGGGTAATTCTGCACATCGGGGGTGAGTGGGTTACCTAGAACAGGGGCTATGTTGGTTCGGCTTTCATTGCTTCTGTGCGACAAGGAAATCATGTTGGCCATTTTCTGTGAGAATTTTTACAAACTGTTTTATTTTGTGTTTAAATGTTTCTTACTGTTTCATATGTATAATATACTGTGTATTGTTATGTGTGGCATATTTTGAGGTTGAATTATTGACCACCAACTGCCTAAATGGGCTACTCATAAAAAGTTAATTTGAATTTTGGATGCTTAGAAATTTTTTTTAGATTGGACTTTGAATTAAAAAGAGTTCTACTGTAAATATTTAGGGTTGCTTATATTTATAAATATTTTAAATCCACTATTATTGCTATTTTCTAAATTGATAAATTATAGGTTAGTCAAAAAAAAACCTTAAAAGCCAAATATTATAAAAATAATGGTAATAATTTATTGATAAATAGAGCTTATTTTGTTCAGGGTCATTTTAATCTTTTTGTAATACAATTTTTTCAATATTTTCTATATATATTTTGAATAAAGTAAGATAAATAATTTATTTATATTAGAGTGTAATATAATTGTTTGTGTCGTGATAGGTGTACTAAAAGACTACATTCGTGAGCTTCCTGAACCTCTTTTCACCAAGTGTCTGTACCAAATGATGATAGACGCACTCAGTGTGTGTCTCCCGGATGACCCGGAGGGCAACGCCAAGCTCATGTTCTCCATTCTGGACTGTCTGCCTAAAGTCAACAGGGTAAGTGTGAGAACTCTGGTTGATTGTCTTCTTGGAGTGTTGTACTTTGTACCATTGTAACACATGTAACAGAAACATGTTAGCTGTCACAAGGAGGAACATGTTAGCTGTCACGAGGAGGAACATGTTAGCTGTAACGAGGAGGAACATGTTAGCTATCACGAGGAGGAACATGTTAGCTGTCACGAGGAGGAACATGTTAGCTGTCACGAGGAGGAACATGTAAGCTATCACGAGGAGGAACATGTAAGCTATCACGAGGAGGAACATGTTAGCTGTCACAAGGAGGAACATGTTAGCTGTCACGAGGAGGAATCATGTTAGCTGTCACAAGGAGGAACATGTTAGCTGTCACAAGGAGGAACATGTTAGCTGTCAGGAGGAGGAACATGTTAGCTGTCAGGAGGAGGAACATGTTAGCTGTTACAAGGAGGAACAAGACTAGGATCTAACAAATAGTGGAAGTACAGGTAGTACATGAGATAGCATGACTGATAGTATGGCAGCTTGGCGACCAATTCGACAGGACAAAAGCACCAATTTTTCCCCTCGTGCTACTTAGGGCCATAGCTTTCAATTTACGATAGGAACCACCTCATACAGCGGCCATCTTGAATTTTATAGGAGCCACTTTGAAATATTTTTTTATTGTCAATATCTCGGCCTTTAAAGCGCTTGGGATTGCAATCTTGGTGTGTAAATATACATTCTCGGAGTCAGGGAATACAGATAGACCATTTTTAAATGGGTCAGATGATCTATTTATTGACAGTGTAATATTTTACTGGTGTACCTGTGTGTCATTTAGAAACTATTCATCAGTTTCTTGTTTTGAAAACTATACATCTACTAAATAAATAAATACTGAAAGACAAACATATGTATACATTGTTGTATGAAAGATGGTGTATTCAAACATTGACATGTGCAGAGTTCTGTGCAATATTCCAACCTGCCTTTCTGCATGCACACATGCACACATGCACACCCACTCTGGCTCTTACAGTTACATTTCCCTTCACTACAAGGCTTTTAGGTGACCTGGCGGTCTAGGGGTAAGGTGTCAGACTTCTGTTCTGGGGTCCGGGGTTCAATCCTCGGTCCCGGCACAGATTTATCTGATCACCAAACCCTTCCTTCACCTCTGACAAGACATCTTGTGAATGTGGGGAATGCCAGGCCTCCCACCGTGGTTCGGATTCCACGTTAAACTGTAGGTCCTCCATTTCATCTCACAATCACCCTACCATTACACATTAGCGTAAGTGCGTGTAACCCGAACGGGTAGCAAGACGCGGTACTAATATTAATAATAATAATAATAATAACTACAAGGCTTTGAGGCGACAGATAACATGTTCTATACAGGAAGCAGGATACACCGTCTAGCCCCGACCTTACTTATTATTGTATATATATATATTTAATATTTGTGTGTTGTTTATTGTGATAAGCAAGATGATGTGTTTGAATTTACTTAAGAGAAGTTAACTGAATTCTTTTCTTTTTTTTTAAATTCTATTCCATTTTATTATAGACTATTTGAGAAAGCCTGTGCGATTGTATTTTAAGTATTATTGTAAATTCATTGTTTCAGTGTACATTAATCTTCCTCCTGGACCATCTGGCCCTCGTCGTGTCTCAGTCGGAGCGCAACAAGATGTCCCCGCAGAACTTGGCCATTTGCTTTGGTCCTGTGTTGATGCTGCAGAGCGAGCAAGGACAGGATCTTGATTTCAACCAACCGATCGGCGTGCTCAAATACCTCCTGCAGATCTGGCCCATCAAGTCAGGTAATGTCCAATCAGGGCTAATACACAGATAGTCGTGCTGTCAACATTCTTACAGTATCAACAGGATGGAATTTATAATAAATGTACTCTATTTGGAAGAAGGTGGAGGAAAGGTGGATAGAAACATGACAAACACAATATTGTGTTTGTCTCCCTTTTATATGTTTCTATCCACCTTTCCTCCACCTTCTTCCAAATATAATACAATTACCTCATAAAGCGAAAAGAGTTTTTTTTTATTGAGTTATAATTAAAGTACTCGCATTTTAGTGTAGAGGGTTAGTGGAAAACACGTTTCCGGTAAACCTGACCCGGATTTGAACCCCGACTTCCTCATCGTTAGTCTCAGCCCTCCCCACTGATGAGACTCAACTTCTTCTAAACCAGAAATTATTACGTTTAGTTCGAGGGCGGATACAGGATTTTCACGAGGGGGGAAGAGGGTCATGGGTGCTCTCGCGGGATAGATCCGGGGGGAGGCTCTGCTCAAGAGATTTTGACAGAGAAAAATACTTTAAAATTCGAAAGTTTGTGTGTCATACAAATTTGGTGCAAAAGTTAAAACATTTCAAACACAGTGATAATATTTCTAATACACCATAAGGATATTATTAAAAATAAAGTGTTTGTTGTTTGTGAAATGTACCAAGGGAATGAAACATGTCCAGGTTCATCAGATATTCTGTCCACAGACAGTTCGGGAGCTCATAGCGCCTACATCCCAGCCCCTTGTCCGTCTGCCCCCTCAGGGACAACTCTCCTCCACTCTGACAGGGATCAAGCCCCAACCGCCCCCTACGGCGCCTACCAGTTCTGCGGCGATATGGACCCTCGGTCCCCGTGGAGGGAGTCGGGCTACCCCTTCGTCGGCCACGAGAGTTCGCAAGCCTCCAGGTCGGTAACTGTCTCAACGTTTTGTGAAATGTTCTCCTTGACCATTTCATTTTAATTTAACACACAACCTAAATTAATATTCACTAAACACATCTCACCATTATTTACACTTTGGTCATTTATTTTAGTAAAGTCATATGTGTGATATATTAGTACATAAATACATGTATATCATACAGTTTATTAATAACGGTAAAGCTATTTTTGTGAAAATATATTATTATCATTAGCACCGCGTCTTACTACCCGTTCGGGTTATACGCACTTACGCTAATGTGTAATGGTAGGGTGATTGTGAGATGAAATGGAGGACCTACAGTTTAACGTGGGATCCGAACCACGGTGGAGGCCTGGCATTCCCTCACATTCACAAGATGTCTTGTCAGAGGTGAAGGAAGGGTTTGGTAATCAGATAAATCTTTGCCGGGACCGAGGATTGAACCCCGGACCCCTAGCACAGAAGTCTGACACCTTACCCCTAGACCGCCAGATCACCTTGTAAAAATATAAATTCTTTGAATAAATTAGAACTGTATTGTGTCAGAAATGAAATTCGGCATCACTGGGACACGAGTTGTAACATAATCATAGCAATTAAACCAATATAATCTAAGGCTGGGTGAAATTATGACGACGCATCTTCTCATGTTAATATAGATTTTCTGAGTGAGTAGTTGGAAAATACTACAGAACTCATAAAAAAATGATACCGATATGAAAAAATAAATTTTAAAAAAACTTTACATTATGTTGTGTAAGTTGATGAAACAACCATTTTCCAACCATAAACTAATGATAGCGTACACACACAAATCAGTACTAACATTATAGCATCTTCTCGTTGGAGCATCATAGAGTAATGACAAGCGACCTCAGACAAGCCACAATGCAAATCAAGGTATCGGCACACATGCCCTCGTCAGAACATTTGTTTTAATATTCAAAACTACTGTATTTGTGATTTCTCTAATTTGTATTGTAACATTACATTATAACTCTCAAACATATACTCAATAATAATAATAATAATAATATTATTTAGCACCGCGTCTTACTACCCGTTCGGGTTATACGCTTTAAGTAGGCTACTAATTACTCTAATGGATTAGGAATTGGGAAGGTTGAATTAGAGGAAGTGACCCCGCATTTGCGTGGAGGGAGGGTGGAAAACCATTTAGGAAAAAAAACCTCAGTTCACCCGACCGAGATTCGAACCTCGATCTCCCCGTCCTCAGCAGTCGAGCTTCAACACGACAAGCGCGTTAGCCAACTACGCCACCGAGGCGAGTGATAAACTCAAGAAATGTGTAAATGTATTATTTCATCTGCACTCCAAATCTTGAAATATAGTTTGTAAATTTCTAAATAGGAGCTTAAACTGCTTCTTTATACTTTTTCAAACTATATTTGTATTTATTATTCTGATGGAAAGTTGCTATATTTCCATATATTTAGAACCAACATATTTGTGTTATCACATTATAACTTGAACCAGCCTAGTATTTGTATGAATGATAGCCAATGTCGCGCCCCACAGGGACAGATGCTACCGCCCCTCGACAGCAAGTGGTCATAGTGTCGTCTCCAGACTCACCAACAAGTGAAGAGGAATCTTCCCCCTCGCCTTCGCCAGAGTCCGAGGTTAAGAACCCACCGAGTCTCGAGCAGCGCGCAGACACGCTGAGGAAGGGCGGTCCCAGAGGAGATCCAGCCGCGGAGAACACTCCTAACGGCATTCTACCGCTATCTCTCCGGGAAGAGAGCGATATGTTGGAGAGTGGGAGAGAGGACGACCAGGCGCAGGTACAGACTCCGACGTCATCGACCACCACGGAGGACTCGAGGAAGGAAACTGCGGGACGAGAAGCCGACGGCGAAGCCAGCGACGACGACAAGGAGGAAGACCGCCTCGGCTTGGGGCACGACGCCCATATAATAACCACAGATAAAGGAGCGAAAGGTTTCTAACAATTTCCAGAGAGGAAAATAGAAGGGTAATTATTGAATAAGTTAAATGCTAACAAAGCTAAGGTCCAAAATCACTTGAAAGCGGTCAATTAAACAAGAAAATCGATCCAACTCTTATAATAAGTAGAATGACATTCTGTTAACAAGCCAATTTGTTTTTAAATTGAAAGTACGTGTAGCTAGAAGTCACCAAACTAAATTGCTTCATTTATCTTCTAGAATGTTTCTCTACATTAAAATATTTAAAATATTGCTTCATCACAAACATGACGTTTAACTTTCTTAACATGGGGACCTCATCAGTTGTTGATTATCTGTCGAGGGTGTGCTGGAATCTGATAACAACTTTCTCTCTTCGTTTAAAAAGTTTGTTAGATAATGTCGCTGTGCTCACGACAGATATTCAACAATTGTTGATATCAACATGTGAAGAAAATTAAACTCTAGGTTTGTACTGAAGAGATATTTTATTTATTTTGGCCGAAATAATGTTTTGCTAGAAAAACCGTTAAAACACTGACTTTCCCTCACTTTTACTACGTCCCCGCCTAAAAACGGCCATTAAAACAATTCACATAAATTATCCATGCGTGGATTGTAAAAATATGACTGGTAAATGGTTAAGGATTGATTTGTCAACAATGCAATGTAGCTATTCTTATTTATATTACTAGCATATAAAACAATTCATACTGATTCTTTCCATTAAATATAAAATTGCTAAGTAATAAAATATTCAAGTTGAATTTTGTTTATGACAAAATGAGCTGTTTAGGAAACCTCAGGACAAACAATAAAATAGTAATGAGTGAGGTTACATAGTGATGAGTTACATAACCTGTACTCATCACAAGACATTGTTAGGGTAATCAAGTCTCGTAGATTACGGTGGGCAGGACATGTAACGTGAATGGGAGAATTTAGAACCTTGTTCAGGGACTGACTGGGAAACCAATAGGAAGAAACCATTGGGAAGATATAGACAGAGATGGGAGGATAACGTTAGATTGGACCTGAAGGAGTTAGGGTGTGATGAGGTGGACTGGATAGAACTAACTCAAGATATGGATAGGGTTTAATGAGGGAAATTTGATAGAATTAGCTCAGGATAGGGATAGGTGGCGTACTTTTGTAAGTTCCTAATGACATATAGTAGGCAGGTAAGCAATGAGCCTCAATAATTTCTAAATGTTCACTAATAATCAACATGCTGGCAATTTTATTAATATAAACCATTCGTTTGCGAAAAGTTTCTTGAGGTTTTCATAAATATGAAAACTAACTAGAGTGTTTTTCTGTACACCCTTCCTTTCTATATTTTTCTGTTGAAATCAGTTATATAATTTGTGTATTATTATTTAGTACCGCGTCTTACTACCCGTTCGGGTTATACGCTATATATAATCTGTGGTTCAATTGAAAAGGGTGTTTACATTTAATACACAATATAACTACACATTATTAGGATATAAAATCCGGCTTCGTATAGTTACATATCCATCATATCTGTCGGTCAATGAGGTGATCATCAAAGCAAAACTAAGCTGAACAATATGAGAGCAAAGTGTTCACCAATTATTGAAGAATGTTGACAGCTGCCACCTATTCAACACTAAAAGATCTATACCATACAGTCTTGCCATACGGGCTCACCGCATCTCCTCTGATCCGGAAACTCTTCAAAACCACCTTGAAAACCTCCAAGAAGTCTTTACAGAGAGAAGATGCCCTAAACCTCTCATTAAGAACCTACGTTGACTAGCTGAAACTCCACAATCACCCAAACCTGGAAAACCAGATACTATACCTCTAGTGACTAAGTACTATCCAGGCCTACAATAGATCAAATATTAGCATCGAGTTTTCACATATTGGAAGCATCCAGCCGTACTGACAATATTCTCAGAAAACCACCAGTCCTTGTGTATAAATAGCCTCCATCACTCAGAAATCTTCTGGTACACCCTAAACTCAAAAATGAACATGACACAACCTTCATTCAACCACAACAAGGCTCTCAGCCCTGTAACGAAACCTGCCACACATCATCCAGCAGCCACTTTCTCTAGCAACATCACCGACTCCATCCATACCTTCATTCAACCACAACAAGGCTCTCAGCCCTGTAACAAAACCTGCCACACATCATCCAGCAGCCACTTTCTCCAGCGACATCACCAACTCCATCTATACCACATGTGAGTCCTGTAACCTAATATACCAACAATATGTTGGCCTCACCACTGAAACTCTCCGTTAACGAATGAATGGAAACAAATACCAGGAATCCAGAACAACCCGTTTCAGCACAGCCTCCATAACCTCAACTTTGAGGACTACCACACTGTCAAGGTGTTAAAATCATTCCACAAGACACAATGTAATGTGTCTCGGTTAAGAAGATGGGAACTGGCACATCAATGGACCACAAAGTCTAGAAAACCACCCAACCTAAATATTCGCTGGTTTCAACCCACCTACCTTCCACAGAGTAATAGAGATACATTCAGGGAATTTCAACTCCACCAGAGAAGTTTTCATCCTTACCAATCAAGTTGGCATCACTGAAGACAACATCCTGTTTGGTCTAACTACTACTTCCTGAGGAAGATGCTATAATAGCATCGAAATATTGAAGTGTGTGTAAATATGTGTTAGTGTTTTTACTTTTATTCGTGCTGTACCATTTTCCTAATATTCTATCATTTTATTTATTACCAATTGAAGAATGTATTTATAAATACACTTGAACATACACATGGAAAACAGGTAAAATATAAATCAAGAACAAAATTTGGGAAGTTGTGAAATTTAGAAGAAAATTTTTACCAAATCAGTATATATAAGACATTTATTAAAATACATGTATTATCCTTTACCCCTTTCATCGTGAAACATTGAGATGCACAATAATGCTCAAATAATCTTGTTTTAATACCAAAGGCCGTATTGTGTTTGTCCTCCTTTTATATGTTTCTATCCACCTTTCCTGTACCATCTTCCAAATATAATAATAAAAATAACAATACTTCAACTCACCTCTTCAGCCCACACAGGTATTTATACACATATGTCGAGGACAGCCATATTTGTAGTCCCGAGCCGCAACGCAGATTTTTGAGAAAATGAGAGCTCCCCGATGTGATGATGATGATGATGATGATGATGATGATGATGATGATGATGATGATGATGAATGTAGGAATGGAGTTCAGCAAAAACTGTAAACATTTAGTTATTATTTCTATTATGTATCATTTTGTTAAATTCCTACTTCCTCTTATGTTTTTAATATTTTCCCACCACTCAGATGAGAATTCAAGATTCGGGGTTTGAAGGTAAAATGAAGGTTGGGATCAATAAAATATGTGTTCATGTAGACTCCACACATTGTGTTTTATTTATATGTGTGGTTTAATAGAGAGAGGTTTGGGTGATCGGGTCACACCTTCACACCACGTCCGCAACCCGCAACACCGTGCTATGTCAGCTCGTTGCTAGAACTGGACTGAGAACTGTGATCGCAGAAAGTCTAACGATGACAAGAAATTAGTACTTGAGAATGTCTCACACTTCCCCGAAATGTGTGGCACGTACATAATTTCACTCCACTTTCCTACACCAAACACTCCATTGACCAACTAAAACCCACCCATAGCTGGTTATTAAAATGGTTTTAGCTGTGCTATTGTTCAAGGTCAGTGAAAACATTATAATATATTCCATATACTTGCTCGGTTATTGATACATTTTGGAAGGGCTTACACGGAGCAATTTTGGATCATTTTGGTGACTTTACTACATTAAAAAAAATATACTAATAGTCTTGCTAGACAAACAATATATATCCATAAAATTAATAGTATTTGTGTCTGTCGTGTGCATTGCGCGGTAACTAACGCACACAGAGGGCTGATATTTAAATATTAGTAGCCTGTGTACAAACATGTGCATTGGAATTTTAAATAAATAAAATGAAATAGTTGTTTATCTTTCGAAGCAAATAAAAGCATTTCCCAGGGTGACGTCAGGTACTTCCCCTAATACTCCGGGACAAACTTCCTAGCTCAAGTGCTTTCAAGATGTTAAGAGTGTTTGTATGTAGCGCCATGTCGACGGCACTGTGCCCCTCTCGAAGTGTAGGAATAGATAGAACTCAACACAAGTGTGGTTAGATGGAAGGAGTAGTAGAAAGTCAAATAGCTCATGTCATCACTTATTCTGATTGACCAAACACAGAATAGGGGTTTGCAAATTCACGAAGGTGTACTGTAAATAAAACCTTTATCGATTACGTTTGAATCAATCAAAATTATTCTTTAGTAAAAAAAAAAAACACTAACAAACATAATTAATTTAAATGAGGTAGTTGTATAATTTGTATTCCGAGGAATATATTACAAAACTAATTTTTGGTCATAATATCTATATAATTTCTAGATTAGACAAATACAAATGTATTTAGGTCCTACATATAAAATTCGTTGACTATTTGTTATTTAAGCTAGAGAACATATTATACCAGCAGTAAGCTGACAGAAGAGGTGTTGGGAGATGATGCTCTAGGATACAAGAGCTCACCCATAGCCAATGTTCCGTCACAATGATATTAGGGCGATCAAACGCTTTGTCCAGTACAGATTACTTGGATAAGATATTCCGCCACCTCATCAGGTTGGAATAAGCTGCGTATTGTACGTGTTTGCCCACCGACACATCTGTCTGTCCTGGTCTTGTCGCTCAAAGAATGTCCACAACGGTACTCAGACATGGTCTGTCCTGGTCTTGTCGCTCAAAGAATGTCCGCAACGGTACTCAGACATGGTATGTCCTGGTCTTGTCGCTCAAAGAATGTCCGCAACGGTACTCAGACATGTTCCACGTTGTCTTGTTCAGGGCACTTACTCGTCCTTTAGTTGCAAATGTTTTAGGTGCGCCAATGTTGGTAGCATATCCTAAGGAGAAAGGAGATAAACTTCATTTGTTATGGTGGCATAACTTAATGTTGGTCCTAAAATAGAAATGTCCCCGTATCCAGTTTGGTGAAGTCAGTTTAATACTCCTGTGTGAAACATTTTGAGACGAGTGAGGAGAGATTTGGTGGAGAAGGCCCTAGCACCGGGTGATTATGGACACATCAGAGAAAATAAGTTTCTTGGTCTAATTCTATGCCTCGCATTTTGTAAACATATCATCCAATGATACTCGTAGCTGTGTTACAAAAGGTGTTCTTTGTAAATGTCGCCACTGTGTCAGTTGGTTTTATTTAGAGGTCATCTTTACAACTAACCCGAATAGTCGGGTTATTGTTACATTGGGCGGTAGTTTTCGTGGCATTTTACTCGGAGGGTCTATTTTTCTCTTATTCATGGGCGTATTTGAGCAAAGTGTTTTGCTAATGATTTTTGGGGTGCCAGTTATATCCCAAGAGCCGCAGAGAAGAAAAGGTAGCCCCGAGAGAACACATCACCTATGTCAGGGGATGGGGCGGTAACAGTCGATTCTTTTCAAGAGGTGGCCATTAGCTCTTTGTCCAGTGGCAGCAAAGTAAAGTATGAACTGTGTTCCTCTTTTCATTGTGAAAGCCATATTGTGTTCCTTCCATTTTATATGTTTCTATCCAACTTTCTCCTGTACCGTAATCCAAATATAACAAAATACCTCATTAAAGTGAGAAAAGGTTTTCCTTCAAAAGTAATAATAATAAGTTAGTGAAGTATGAAAGCAGTGACAGAGCAGATCTTACATATTCTGTACAGTAGTAAACAAACGTGTATGTTGTGTTGGCTATGAGTGACACTTGCTATAGAGTTGTCAGTCGGCCTTCACCTCGACACCATCGTCTACAACGCCATCTTAGGACTCGTCCAACATTATTATCAGTTCTGACACTTTGGGTGAGAGAGCGGGGTCATGGTAGAAGAGAAACAAGATAGAATGCAAATTACCTAACTGAGGAATATAAAACATTTGTCATCTTTGGTCGAAATAAATCAATTCGTCACAAAATTATTTATGCAAGACAAAATAAAAACGTGTGATTGGGTAAATATTATCATAGAAAATATTATATATTCCAAAAGTACATATAAATTGTATAAATTCTTAAATTATAACTAAATTAAATGTATATAGTTATTTTTTTTAATATTGAACAAAAATTATTCTGCAACTAACCCTTTGTTTTTATTTATAATAGTGTTTCGTGAAACACATAACCGGCCCCGTGATGAAGTGGTCAGTGCACCTGGCTATGAACGGAGGGGCCCTGGGTTCTATTCCCAGCGGGTTTCATGGGTCATTTTCCCAATAGGGGAATTATCCCAATGATCACCAGGATTTGGTTGGTTAGGCTCAGTTAGGTTAGGTTCTACACCCTCACATCCAATATCATCATCCCCTCGTCTCGTCGAGACATGGAAATGATGTGTGGTTAGCACATTTGGACATCCCCTAGGCAGCGGTGGTACATTATTATCGGCTAATCGTTGTGATCAGCCCGGTGATTTAGCCCAGACATTCACACATATATTTGTTATGCTACTGTATATTTACAACATTCTTGAACTAAACTTTAATTTTGTATTGGATAAAACAGCATGTACATGTAAATAATTGACATGATTGTTTTATTTTACACACCTTCGTTTCTACAAGAGAGATGAAAGCCTCCTTCCCTCTAGCTCTCCATAATTATGTATAAAAATACTAATTACAATCGTCAGTCTGACATCTTGAAATTACTAAAGCAAGGAAGTTGAACTCTGCAAATTTTCTCTCATTTTTGTTCTTTTGACTAGAGGTACACTTACAACCCATCTAAACAGTCCAAATAACAAGTTACTATGTATGTTCACATGTGTGGTGACTGTACGTACTGCCCTTTCTGTTAGTTCTCTGCACGTACTACGGACATTTATTTTGGAACCTTGGTCCTTTGTTGCACTCTATTTAAATGTGCGTTGGTAAAAAAAAAAGATTGAAATACAAAAATATTATTAATATGGTTTGTATTTTATCAAACAAGCTCATTACACTCTAATAATATACTTTATTACAAAGTTATAACCAACCTAAAAATAGGATAGTTTTGTAAAAGCAGCACTTCAATTAAGTTTTTATTTTATTTTTGCAAATTTTTACATTTTTTTCCTAGTTATCAAATTAGCCATCTAATTTGAAGGAAATCAAATACTATTTATTAATGAGTACATTAGTACATTTGTTTAATATATTTAACTATTTTTATGTTTATAATATTGTGTAAAATGGTTTTTAAAAATTGTTTAGTATTTTATATAAAGACATAAAATTGCCCTTGCATCTTTTAAAATATATCATTTATCTATCCGACGTGTTTTTTAAAACAATGATAAACAATACGTACAGGAAATACCAAGAATATTTAATTGGTGCGTTTACAAAAAGTATATGTATTTTATAGATTAACTTATGCTAAATAAATATGTGCTAGTTATGGTTAAAATATGAGTGAAGAATGACCCTGGACACGGGACGATTCCTGGATAGCTCAGTGGTTAGAGCAGTGGCCTACTAAGCCAGAGGCCCCGGGTTCGATTCCCGTGTCCAGGTGTCATTTTTTAGAATTAAAGAACTTAACTTTTGAAGTTATATGTTTGGCTTTTAAATATAAAATTATATTAATTCTTATTTACTAAAGAAACTATAATCTTCCATCGGATTTATTGATATTTAATGGACAATTTTCTTTGATCCAAAATTTAGGGCCTTTATTTTATTACATAAAGTATTATTAAATATTAAATAACTTTGAATATCTCCAAGACTAAGTTTAAATAACATGCGAGGTCCTGGACTTAAAAAAAATACCCTAATTAATCTGAAAATAAAGAAATAGTATTATAGTTTCTGCGTTTAAATGTTTCTAAAAGTGTTCACAGATATTATAGTTTTATTTCGAATGTAATTTTAAATTAGATAAACATCATGTATTTTATCACTTGTTATGTCCGATAGAGTTAAAGATAAAAACGACATCTAATTATTACTAGAAAGCAAAGCTGAAGCAACAAATGAGTTAGTTTGACTGTGAACGGAACTTTGTCATAAGCAACAATTATATTTAACCGAGATATTTTATTAAACAGTTCTTAGGGTGTTTTGTAAATCTTTTCTTCGTAAATAAACTGCTCAGTTAAAATCTAACCAATTTAATGGAATCATTTAGCAAATACCATCTTTTAGTTGCATAAATCTTTATCTGCCGGAGTAATTACAAGTTTAATGGTTGTTCTAATATATGGCTTTAATAATATATAGTTAGGTAGTGTATTTTATAAATTTATTGACGTGGATAATTTTTCCTATGTTCAAGCAAAATAAAATCAGAATCTTGAAATCTTTTTTTAGTAATTTAGGGAATCGGAAATAGAGTCGTGAAAAACAACTGTTTGTAATTTAACCGCCTGATCTGGTTTTGAGAATGGAAATGGCGCAAATAAACTTTTGTTGTTGTGAGTTTATTCAACGGTAAGAAATACGAGCATTTTATTCACCTTTGTCATAAAAAAAATTGTTCTGCATAAATCCATGAACATAATATACACGGTACTTAAGATTGTGTAGTCAATAAAATGTGTATCGAATAGTTCATTTTATCAACTACTTAAACTGTATGTAAACTATGTAAGGATGTATGCACCAATATATTTTATATTAATATTCTGATAAAGCCGTCGATGGTGGCGTGTAACAACCCTGGAAGTAAAATTAGTTTTCTCTCTCGCTCATGAAAATCGAGTGTTGATATAATCGGTTGGTTCAGAAATTGAACGCTAATTACCTCAAATAAATAAATAAAATTTTCACTCAAATTAATATAATTTTTTCCTTTTATTTTGGAACAACGATGAGTGAGAACTAGTGTAATTAAATACTTCTTGTCAAGAAATTAAATATAACGGGATGGGATTTATTTGTTACTACAGTAGCTCCATGACTTATTTGGTGCTGACTGACAGCCAAAATTTAGGTATATACCTAAATTTTGACCGTCAGAAGTGACAGCTGCTTAACACACGTTTTTGCAAGATCATCTGGTTCCGCGTAGGGATACGTAATTTGGTCTGGTAACTTTTCAAAGCCGTCAGCTGTGAGCTGTCAGTCAGCACCAAAGAAGTCATGGGGCTACTTTACTACATTTCTTACACTAGATACATGTTTACTAAACAATCTTAGTTGCTGTTAAACATTATTATTATTATTATTATTATTATTATTATTATTGTGTTTTGTCTCACAACTTATTTTACTCTAACTTCCAAGGGAAATTTAATAATCTAGAAAAAGTGTCAACATAATAGTTTATGGGATTAAAATATCATTCTAGATAGTTTTATGAAAAATAAAAATATTCAAACAATGCACAAAATCCTCAAAACTAAACAAATGAACTGTATACAAAGAAATTTAAAATGATATCAAATGAATAAACATTGTTTTTTCAAATCTATTATAAACTATATTAATGAAAGAATATGTGTGTTTTATCAAAATGTCAAGAGGAAGGCTTTGTTGTTGAGTTTGTTATAATGTTATTGGTAAAAAAAAAGAAGGATATTCATGTCGCTGTGAATAAGATAAGGTTATATAAAATTATTTCAAAGCAATAACACAGTTGCTATCTAGTGGACAGCTGTGAACGAAAAGATGTCGAGTTTTCAAAAATTTCCTGTCAAATTATAAAGAAGAACTCAAGTTGTGAGCAATTAAAGTTGTTTGTACAGAAAGACGGAGAAGAATTTGTGAACATTTTTGGTGTAGATGTGTGAAAAAAAAGGTGATAATTTTAGGAAGATTTATACTTGAAGGATGTCTAAGTCTGATAAATAAATCTGTATCTAATTTAGAATTATCGTGAACCCCCAATTAATCGAAATGTATGTTTCCACTAAGCATTTAAACTTTATTTTAGAGCTAATAATTCTAGTAATACAGTTCCAAATTCATCATTATCTTCAAATATTTCACTGTCAAATAATTTGATATCTTTCCTTAAAGAAAGACAATGCTGTATTTATCATTTAACATTTAGATAAACAAATTTGGAATCGAAAACGTTGACAAAATGTAATAATATTCACCAAATGGCTGTAAAAATTGATACTATATGTAGAACAAACAATTTGTCATACAACTAAATGAAAGTAAATCTAGTAAAAATTATAGATTTATTTATTTTAGTTTTTAATAAGGGGTGTTTTACAGGAATTTTCCAACATACAACTCTTGCGAGAGGGCTAGTCTCAGATCTCGATTGAGCCATATTTCCTTTTTTTTTAACGACCATAAGTACAGACGCAAAACTGCTTTAGTTTACCTACAAAAACATTTTAATATTTCAGGCCAGTACCGCATTCAATTTAAGTTGGTCTATTATTTGCCAGATACTTTGATTGTACAGTGTGGACTATTTCAAACCTTGCATGAAATGTTGTTCTCTTATAATCAAGTAGAACATGCTATCATATATATGTGAACAATACAGACTAGGGAGGAGGGGGGGGGCATCATGTTCTAGCAATTACTGCTGACTGACAGTAACCTGGCGGTCTAGGGTTAAGGTGTCAGACTTCTGTGCTGGCGGACGGGGTTCAATCCTCGGTCCCGGCACAGATTTATCTGATTACCAAACCCTTCCTTCACCTCTGACAATACATCTTGTGAATGTGTGGAATGCCAGGCCTCCACCGTGGTTCGGATCCCATGTTAAACTGTAGGTCCTCCATTTCATCTCACAATCACCCTACCATTACACATTAGCGTAAGTGCGTACAACCCGAATGGGTAGTAAGACGCGGTGCTAATAATAATACTGCTGACCAAACACTGTTAATATCTCTTGTAGACAGTCTTCCAGCAAACTTTGGGGCTGGGCCGGGGGAGGGGGTTAGTTGGGAGACACGTGACACTTATTGTCTATCAACAGTGATCTGTTGGGTTCGGCAAGAGACCGAGCTTGAGAGGTTTAGAGAAGGGAGGAAGGGGGGGAAGGGAAGTAGCTCTCCAAGGTCAACCGTGAGCCAGACAGGGAGTATAGTACCTCGATAATATGTTGCACTTTCATACTTGGAGCAAACTGAAGAGGGCCCAAACATTATGATTATGTTTTGAACTCCCCTCTACCCATAGTGCAATGTTATTAGTTTCAATATTAGTAAAATGTCCACCATTTTCTGTAAGTGTTACATTAATAACCAAATAGACCTAGCTGATGGAAACCTCACGTACTGTATTGTTGACAATGCCCGGGTAAAACAAAGAGTTATTTTATCTCGTCTGGTAAATCTTCCCTGACTTGATATCCTGACATCTTTATAACTTGGGTTTCATTTGAAGACAAAAGTATTTTATTTTTTAAGGTATGTTTTCCCTTTTGATTAAAGATCTTATACATCTTAGTTATCAACTATATTAAGAACTAATTCTCAAATTGACATTATTTGCAGTTAAGAGTTTATTTATGGAATCTTAAAGAGGACAGTGGAAGCTAAAGCAACATAAATAAGTAATTATCTCCTTTACTTTCACCCAGTAACAACTTTAGTTTGGGTTTTTCACCGCGTCTTAATATTAATTTAGGTCATACGCATATATAAATTACGCTAATGGGATAGGGAAAAGGAAGGTAGAATTTTAAAGGAAATGTCCCCGAATTTGTGGGGATTGTTAATGATTCCTCTCGTTAGTTATAGATAAGATGTCACCTTACATTAACACCACTCATAATGTGTCTTTCAATGAGTTCTTAAATTCACACATCTGAGAATACTTTAACAAACGTGTCAACCAATCATTCTAACTGATCATATCCTTAGATTCTGAAATATTCACACATTAGGGACATTCCTAATTCAACTAACAGCATGGACTCTTGCTCACAAATGTAATTGGGGTTTCGGAAATCTGTCTATAAGGGAATCACTCCCTGATGCATCTGCAACCCTTATACCTCGCGGTGTGGTTAGTTTTCAAAGAGACTTGACAACCAGAAATGGAGGACTTTTTTTATTTTTTTTATTAGCACCACGTCTTACTACCCGTTCGGGTTATACGCTTTAAGTACTAATTACTCTAATGGATTAGGACTTGGGAAGGTTGAATTAGAGGAAGTGAACCCGCATTTGCGTGGAAGGAGAGTGGAAAACCATTTAGGGAAAAACCGCCCCCCAGTTCACCCGACCGAGATTTGAACCTCGATCTCCCCGTCCTCAGCAGTCGAGCTTCAACACGACAAGCGCGTTAGCCGACTACGCCACCGAGGCGGGTGAGGACTTGTTAAGTTGCACACATGGCCATGATATGGTTGTGACTGTCAACAATCACAATCACAATCGCAATCATTGTATGCTGCACAAGTTGGATGTTGTAGGACTGGTCTGTTAATTCGCACTTATTTATCATGCGCACACAAAGATACAATCATAGTAAATAGTTTGCTGTCTCTTTGTGTGTGTGTGTGTGTGTGTGTGTGTNTGTGTGTGTGTGTGTGTGTGTGTGTGTGTGTGTGTGTGCATTTACTTAAAATCTCTGATTTTCATGTTCTCGGATTATTTCATTTAATATGTGAATATAAGAATCTCCGTGGTAAAAAAACCCCACCAAAACACAGAAGGTTAATTAATGAAAACTCTAAAGCAGTTTTACTATCAATGTTTAGCTATTTTAATATATTGACTTAATAATTTTTATTTCACCTATATAAGATCAAGGTTTTTTTTTGTGATTCTATTTGTACACAAATGATTGGAGAGAAGTTCTGGTGAACCAATTTAAATTCCTTTTAATACTGATTTAATATTACCTCAGAAATAAATACGGTAGACACTCAATTTTCCAGGGTAATTGAGGCCAGAGAGAGGAGCACGGATAATAGAAATCACGGGATAATACAGAAAAATCCCCTTTTCCAATATATACATTATATACTTAATGAATTAATGAAAGAAGTATTTTATTCATTTGTTTTATCTTGAAGGGTTGTACTTATCTCCGTTACTTTTCAGTGCATGCGTTCATTGTGTTTGTAAAGTGTCGTCCTGCAGATGAGCACACACTCATTGTGTATGTAAAGTGCCATCCTGCAGATGAGCACACATTCATTGTGTTTGTAAAGTGTCGTCCTGCAGATGATCACACATTCATTGTGTTTGTAAAGTGCCGTCCTGCAGATGAGCACACACTCATTGTGTTTGTAAAGTGTCGTCCTGCAGATGAGCACACATTCATTGTGTTTGTAAAGTGTCGTCCTGCAGATGAGCACACATTCATTGTGTTTGTAAAGTGTCGTCCTGCAGATGAGCACACATTCATTGTGTTTGTAAAGTGTCGTCCTGCAGATGAGCACACACTCATTGTGTTTGTAGAGTGTCGTCCTGCAGATGAGCACACATTCATTGTGTTTGTAAAGTGTCGTCCTGTAGATGAGCACACATTCATTGTGTTTGTAGAGTGTCGTCCAGCAGATGAGCACACATTCATTGTGTTTGTAAAGTGTTATCCAGCAGATGAGCACACACTCATTGTGTTTGTAAAGTGTCGTCCTGCAGATGACCACACATTCATTGTGTTTGTAGAGTGTCCTCCTGCAGATGAGCACACACTCATTGTGTTTGTAAAGTGTCATCCTACAGATGAGCACACATTCATTGTGTTTGTAAAGTGTCGTCCTGCAGATGAGCACACATTCATTGTGTTTGTAAAGTGTCATCCTGCAGATGAGCACACATTTATTGTGTTTGTAAAGTGTCGTCCTGCAGATGAGCACACACTCATTGTGTTTGTAGAGTGTCGTCCTGCAGATGAGCACACACTCATTGTGTTTGTAAAGTGTCGTCCTGCGGATGAGCACACACTCATTGTGTTCGTAAAGTGTCGTCCTGCGGATGAGCACACATTCATTGTGTTCGTAAAGTGTCATCCTGCAGATGAGCACACATTCATTGTGTTTGTAAAGTGTCATCCTGCGGATGAGCACACATTCATTGTGTTTGTAAAGTGTCGTCCTGTGGATGAGCACACATTCATTGTGTTTGTAAAGTGTCGTCCTTCAGATGAGCACACATTCATTGTGTTTGTAAAGTGTCATCCTGCAAATGAGCACACATTCATTGTGTTTGTAAAGTGTCGTCCTGCGGATGAGCACACATTCCTCAGCCTTCAGTGCCTTCCTTGGCTACTGACTGGCTTCATCCCCCGAGATAAGCTCTGTCTGTCTGTCTGTCTCTCTCTCTCTCTCTGGTTGGCAATAAGAGTAGAATACATTCAGATGGCTGTGTATTATTTGTGGCATATCTAAATATAGCCACGGTTAAGCTCAAACTGGTTGATCCGCCCTCCGTAAATCGAGAGTCTACTGTATTTGTAAAATGATATATATATTCAATATGTAATGTGTATAATCTGTTGAGCTTACTTAAGAAATATTATAAAATTAATCTACCAAATGTTGATGTCAAATATATATCCTAAGATATCTTATATAATATACTATTTAAACTTAAAACAAAATGAATCTCATTTTAATTTCCACTCTTCTGTTCGCATACACTTATAAAATGCAATATGATTAGCATATTCACTTCATGTATGAATCTTCTTATGATAAACCATCTTTCTTTTACTATACTTATTTATAAGTTGAAGCTGTTCAAATGTGTTTTTATGAAAAAACTAATAGGACTCTGCTATGAGTTAATTTATATCTTAACCGTATAGCAACCAAATTCTGATTGTGAAGATAGGTATAAATGCAACGTCACTGCCATCTATAACTTATATTGTATTCAACTAAACTAATTAATCACCTCAAGTATAAGTCCTCACTAGAACTACAACTATTGCCAACTTCCGTACCAAACGTTAATTATCCAGTGGGTTTGTAATCATCGGTGAAACTTGTCATGGTACTTTGCTGACATTTGTTGAACCTATTGGAGTTTGTATTTTTACATACAAAGTTTACAAAAGGTCTCAATATTTCTTATATTAAAATATTTATATCCATCTTATACTGATTGGTGGGAAAATACCGTGCGTTGTGTTCTACTCGGGGTGTGAAAATGTTTGAACATTGGCGGCCTCACAAGTTATTGGGGGGTGAGCGTGTAAAGAATGATTGTCAATAATCATCAGTTAATTACAGCCTCATTTGTGCAGCAAGCATTCATAGCTAGTTTGGAATTATTCAAAAGTTGGTATCTTAATCTGTGATCGTTATCCTGAAAGTAATGCTGTCTCTCTATCACCTACTATTATAGAGGCCCATAGTCACGAGGTTTGCTGAACTGCCTTAAACGGCACACAAATTGTTCATTTGTCTTTTTGAGATTTCTGCTTAGCCAACTCAAACATATACTTGTCATAAGTGACACTATTTCCTGAATGAATGTCGATATAATGTTATTGGCTTTGCCTTGACGTTTCTTAGTTAAATCTCTGAACAATCTCTACCTATTACTAAGATCACTCAGATCAGTTAAGAAGTACAAGCCTCCGAAATGTCCTCCTGATCTTCCATTTGATAGCATTACGATGTTAAATTTGTTTGAACCTCACAACAAAACCAACTAATTATCATAAAAAGAAAGAAAATAAGCCATTAGTTTTTTAACAATACAACTACAGACAACATATTGACATATAACAATATGTTGCTGTGTTTGCCCGTCAATGCTTGACCGCCAACATATCGACATATAACAATGTGTTGCTGTGTTTGCCCGTCAATGCTTGACCGCCAACATATCGACATATAACAATATGTTGCTGTGTTTGCCCATCAATGCTTGACCACCAACATATCGACATATAACAATGTGTTGCTGGGTTTGCCCATCAATGCTTGACCACCAACATATCGACATATAACAATGTGTGGCTGTGTTTGCCCGTCAATGCTTGACCGCCAACATATCGACATATAACAATGTGTTGCTGTGTTTGCCCATCAATGCTTGACCGCCAACATATCGACATATAACAATGTGTTGCTGTGTTTGCCCATCAATGCTTGACCGCCAACATATCGACATATAACAATGTGTTGCTGTGTTTGCCCATCAATGCTTGACCGCCAACATATCGACATATAACAATGTGTTGCTGTGTTTGCCCATCAATGCTTGACCGCCAACATATCGACATATAACAATGTGTTGCTGTGTTTGCCCATCAATGCTTGACCGCCAACATATCGACATATAACAATGTGTTGCTGTGTTTGCCCATCAATGCTTGACCGCCAACATATCGACATATAACAATGTGTTGCTGTGTTTGCCCATCAATGCTTGACCGCCAACATATCGACATATAACAATGTGTTGCTGTGTTTGCCCATCAATGCTTGACCGCCAACATATCGACATATAACAATGTGTTGCTGTGTTTGCCCATCAATGCTTGACCGCCAACATATCGACATATAACAATGTGTTGCTGTGTTTGCCCATCAATGCTTGACCGCCAACATATCGACATATAACAATGTGTTGCTGTGTTTGCCCATCAATGCTTGACCGCCAACATATCGACATATAACAATGTGTTGCTGTGTTTGCCCATCAATGCTTGACCGCCAACATATCGACATATAGCAATGTGTTGCTGTGTTTGCCCATCAATGCTTGACCGCCAACATATCGACATATAACAATGTGTTGCTGTGTTTGCCCATCAATGCTTGACCGCCAACATATCGACATATAACAATGTGTGGCTGTGTTTGCCCATCAATGCTTGACCGCCAACATATTGACATATAACAATGTGTGGCTGTGTTTGCCCATCAATGCTTGACCGCCAACATATCGACATATAACAATGTGTTGGCCCGTCAATGCTTGACCGCCAACATATCGACATATAGCAATATGTTGCTGTGTTTGCCCGTCAGTGCTTGACCGCCAACATAATGGCACTGCCGTTATTTTTCCAAGTTTAAATGGTGGATGAGACGTAAACAAATAAAAGCTCATTTTATTATTGTAAAGTTGCGTTAGAAGGCTCAATGAGCAAACATTTTAAAACCTCCGAGTAGATATTATTTTAAAAGTATTTTTGATTATAATCTGGACCCATTCCTTCTGAAAAAATATTAGAATGATTTTTTTGCAAAAAACAACAACAAAAAACAGACATTTTTACTCAATTGATTTGATTAAAAACCAAATAATTGGTCAATGATTGTAACTAGTAATTGACACATCAGCTGCTGAATAGAGAATGTGCGAGGAGGTTTGTTGTGTGACGGGGACAGATCAACACTTTGGTTGATTTGAATTAAACAATAGGAATAATACTATTCACTTACCCGCCTCGGTGGCGTAGTTGACTAACGCGCTTGTCGTGTTGAAGCTCGACCGCTGAGGACGGGGAGATCGAGGTTCGAATCTCGGTCGGGTGAACTGGGGGTGGTTTTTCCTAAATGGTTTTCCACTCTCCCTCCACGCAAATGCGGGTTCACTTCCTCTAATTCATCCTTCCCAAGTCCTAATCCATTAGCGTAATTAGTACTTAAAAGCGTATAACCTGAACGGGTAGTAAGACGCGATGCTAAATAATATATACTATTCACTTCCCACAAGAATAATAGCTTTAAAAGTGCGTCAGCATTTGAACCAATAGAAAAAACTCTTTGGTGGCTGCATGGTCTAAGGCGCTACGCTCGCAATAGACTAGACTGCCCAAGATGTGGCGATCAGGGTTCAATCCTGGTTGGGTGTACTGAGTTGCTGTTTTTTTTTCATTAAAAGTGTTCCACTCTCCGTGCCAATGAGGGTGCACTTTCTATAATGCATTGATATTTAAAATACTAATATATATATATATATATATGTGTGTAGTTTCAATGGCAACATATTTTGACCACTAGAAAAATTGTAATATCTTCAAAATTCATGTACGTTAATAAATAAATTGGTGTTACTTTGTAATGCTTAATAGTTAGGTGGTTTACAAATACATATTGGAGCTTAATGCCTTATAAGCTGGTGACGTAATTTTAACAAACTTTGCTATTAATGATGAGACCACAGCAAATTAAAACATTTTTAAGACTTTCATAAAATGAGTTATTATAGTTAGACATATTTTTAAAGTTATACAATTTTGGAATAACCAAGTATTTTTCATGCCTCCGTGAACAAAAATAATGAAAAAATACTTTCTTTTTTTTTTTTTTACAATCCACTGGGTAATTAAATGTTGCAGTCCTCTTATATATTATTTCTTAATATCCAGTGGCGTTTTCACTGGGCGTACAAGTCATTTATCAACTTTCCCCAATTATTTAAGAAAAAAAAAAGAGAGATAGATTAGCTTTGTAAAAATAATCAAGGGCACTCCATAAATTTAAAAATTGATGCCAATAAATAATAATAGAATAACCTTGAAAGTGCTGAGGATAGATCGAGTATCCCTCCTATTTGACTGTACCCCCCCCCCCCCC
>CABFVX010002553.1:52475-80171 GCA_902151425.1 Timema shepardi | reverse complement strand
CCCCCCCCATAAAACTTGTTTAACGTGGGATCCGAACCACGGTGGAGGTCTGGCATTCCCCACATTCACAAGATGTCTTGTCAGAGGTGAAGGAAGGGTTTGATAATCAGATAAATCTGTGCCGGGACCGAGGATTGAACCCCGGCCGCCAGCTCAGAAGTCTGACACTTTACCCCTAGACCGCCAGGTCACCGATTAATAATAGGTAGTTGTCAAAAAGAAACCTTAAGAGACATAAAAACTGTATATTGCCAATTTTGGTCACAACTATATATTTAAAAAGACAATTTTCATCATAGAAGCAGACATACACCTTATTGTCTTTATTTCTACCCTAACTCAAGAAAGAATTATCTATTTGTATAATATCATATTTAAAAAAAATTCAGATGGAATTTAAGACTTGAACTGAAATTCCAGGGAACAGTAATTTGAATTAATAACTTTAACTTATTTTTGTTTTTATGACTTGATTTTTTATACCGACGCCTAACTGCTAAATCAGGAAACGCCACTGTTTATATGTAAAAAAATACTTCCATTAAATTATCCAAATATAATATTAGTTGTGAAACTATTGAGATGTTTTTTCTAAATCCTTGAAGTTAACATTTCAACTTTTGAGAAAATGGAACATTATATGGTACAAGGAAGGAATACACACATAAAAAGTGTAAAACTGTTTTAAAATGTTAATTCATCAAACGTTCCAACAAAACTACAGTATTAGAGGAAACTATATTAATTATTATATACATACAGTAAGAGAAATTTAATTAAATCATCAAATGACCTTGTGTCTTTGCTACTGAATTAAAAATAAATTAGTGAATTAAAAAAGAAAATGCTTATAAGATTTTTTCTTCTTAAAACAATCTTCCGCTAACTTATAGTTCAATAAAAAAAAATGTAAAAGTAAACATGTCTTGTAAATATATATATACATATATGTATACATATAGTATGTTTTTATGGTGCTAAATGAAGCAAAATGTAATTTAAAAGAAGTTGATTGCCTAATGTAAATTGTGTGTGTTCGATGTACATTTTGTATGTAGGTACATAATACGAAAGCAATGAAAGAATAGTTAGGTAAAAATAAATTGTAAAAATAATAATATGTATGCATGGACTGAATACAACAAAAAAATAATAATTGTGCATCAGATAATTTTATAATAACTATTACTATTCAAAAATCATTTGATGTTTATTACTGAAGAAAATTTAATAATGTTTAATTTGATGAAATTTTTTACTACACATACTATGGAGACATAATTATATTGTTTTAACGACTGCATCTTATTAAAAATGTACTAATAATAGAAAGCTAAAGTAAAATTACTTTCATACTTAGCAGCAAAAAAAAAAAATATATCACTTTTAACTAAATTTGTTTTTAAGATTTTAAAGACTTTTTACATGGGGCAGATTTACCATTTGACACTTAAAGTAAATATGGATGTATGAAAAAATTAATAAAAATAGGTTTTATTTTGCAATCAAAACTGGCTTTGAAAGTGCATAAAACAAAAATTAGTAAAACAAGGAGGTTTTATCTAAATCTAAACTGCCCACAGTAACAATATATCACATGTTAATGATGTAAGCTCTAAACTCTACCGATATTTGTTTTAATACTTGCCTCTTTATATTTGAAGGCAATGTAAACAGGATAAGGAAAGAAAGTTCATAATAGTTTGTACACTTGTCAAAGTGATCTATAAGTGTTTCCACATAGCTCTATCGGCACGTTCTGCCTCAATGGTTAGAATCAGTCTGTGGAAGAACCACTTCTAACTTGTTCCTCATATAGTTCCAGTGTAAAGTGAAGTCTAGCACAGCGAATAGTGAAGTGACGGAGATGACAAGGAAGAGGGTAAGGTCTAGTAAAGCTGTAAGGTTTTATGGAGTAGAGCTGAGAAAAGTACAGAGAGTAAAATATGTTGGAAGCGTGATTGAGGAGAAAGGTGGAAATAGAGAGAATATAATAAGAGGAGGACAGCAGAGAGAGTTGTTATATAGGTGTGTGTGAGAGACCTGCTATGGAGAAGAGAAGTGCCCTTCAAGTGTAAGGAAGTGTTGTACAGAGTGTACTTTGTACCATTGTCACACATGTAACAGAAACATGGACAGTGAATGTAAGAGAGACTAGGAAAGTGGAGGACATGGGAATGAAGTCTGTGAGGAGCATGTTAGCTGTCAAGAGGAGAAACAGGATTAGGAAGGAAGTTATCTGGGGAATATTTGAGTTACATGAGATTGTAGAGGAAGCAAGACTGAGAAAGTACGGGCATGTAATGAGGATGGAAAAAGAGAGGATGCCAAAGAATAATGTAGATAAAGTAGTTGACCACATGGGTGTGAGTCAGAGGAGACAAATGAAAGCAAAAAGAGGAACTCTGGTTGGTAGAAGGAAAGAGGAATATAGAGGAAAACTCCCCTTGCCATAGACTGGAAACATTTAATGACGATGTAAGAGAAATTGTTGCCAAAGATCACGCTCACCTCAAACATGAATCAACACCACCCATTCGAGTGCTGATTGATGTGTTTCACTTTTTAGATAACTTTTATATGAAATAACTTATGATACTAAGTTTTTGAGCTCTTAATTTTCCCTAGAACTTACACCATTTCCTCATATATAAAATGAATATACGTACAGTATGATGTAAATACAGTTCTTACTATAGATTCAAAGATAAACCTAAATTTATCTTGGAGGTATAATTTTCACAAGCTATAATATTATTAAAACGTCACATTAGTAAATTGTAAAACTGACACCTGGACACGAGAAACGAACCCGGGAACCTTGCTCCTTCACTCGTGTTTTTTAGGCACTGTCTGTGATTGGCTGACAATGAGCCTTCGTCGGTACCACGGTCACCGGTGATGAGCCGAGGACCGGCTCTACGTTTGTACCCGTGTCACTTTGAAAATCTGCTCCTGATAATTTCTCCAATACACTCGTTTAAAGAACTAGGGATCTTATTTATTTATTGTGAAAGGTCAGTTTAGAATACCATCTCGTAATAAATGTTGTGAAGAAAGTAGAGAAAAGGGGGCGGAATGCTACAAACTCTCCGGCACGTGCTCGGCGGTTGCCTTTTCATCTTCCATCAGTTGCATACTACAATAGCCCCATAGCTACTTTGGTGCTGACTGACAGCTCACAGCTGTCACTTCTGACAGTTAAAATTTAGGTATGTACCTAAATTTTGACTGTCAAAATTGACAGCTGCTACACACATGTTTTTGCAGATCATCTGGTTCAGCGTAGGGTTACGTTATTTGGTCTGGTAACTTTTTAAAGCTGTCAGTCAGCAACAAAGAAGCCGTGGGGCTACTGTAACGTACTCTGTTGTCATTGCATTATGTTCACACAGTGGCGGAGGAATGTTTTAGAGCTAGAAGGGGATTTCCAAATAAAAATTGTAATATAAAAAAAACCATGTTTGCCAATAGCACTCCACTAGCCCTAGACGCATAACTATTTACTCACCCGAAGCGGTTGTCTAGGGGTAGAGTCGTCGGCTCACAATCCTTTGTTAAACGTTGACACGGAGGTCGAGGTTCAAATCTCGGCTGGGGGGTGAACTAAGGGCGGTTTTCCACGAGTTATTTATCATCGTGATTCTCCTCCACGCAAATGCAGGTTCACTTCCTCCTAACTGCCTTCTTCATCCTTATGCCATTATATTAATCTGTCAATAGCCCATGTGCTAATAAATGTAACAATTAATTAAAAAACTAGGCCTGACAGAAAGTTCTGTAGTTGAATATACAACACATTACTTGAAACAATCGACCAAAAGCCGCTGTGGGCATTAAATATTTTTTGTTGGTCTGTGTCTAAACGAACATCGTGTAAATTGTCCGAGCTGAATCAGTTTCAAGAACATTAACCCGTCTAGAAAGTGACAGAATAGGGTTGGTGGACATACAGAATCAAATATAAGCACGAATAATATCTGATAGACTTTACGGGCCAATGTAAATTCAGTCATATATCTGTATGGTAGTAATTCTCTTCTCAAACACTTACTTCGTGGTTTGCCGTTGACTTTATGTTAAAAACAGTGAGCGGCCGGGGTTCAATCCCCGGTCCCGGCACAGATTTATCTGATTACCAAACCCTTCCTTCACCTCTGACAAGACATCTTGTGAATGTGGGGAATGCCAGGCCTCCACCGTGGTTCGGATCCCACGTTAAACTGTAGGTCCTCCATTTCATCTCACAATCACCCTACCATTACACATTAGCGTAAGTGCGTACAACCCGAACGGGTAGTAAGACGCGGTGCTAATAATAATAAATGAATGAAAAAAAAAGTTTTCTGTAAATACAAGAGAGCAATGGGCATATATACCCCTAAAAATAGTCGATATTAATGGATTATGACTAAAGGAGCACATTTTACAAACTCATTTTTAATATCCGCAGAACCTGTTTTAACACCACCGGAAATAGTTGTCACAAATAACAATAATCTCTGAAAACAGTCTTTCCTAAGAACCAGGCGGTTTGTTTCGTTAATGTTAGTTGATTTTTAAAGTAATTGTGTGGATTACAATATAATTGATGATCTGCAACTAATGTAATTTGTAAATTAAAAGTCAAATAGTAGCTTGATAGTGAATTTAACGGCATTTAGGGTTAAAAATGGAATTGGACTTATAGGTCACAACTCCGAGGTTTATTATTGTTGCTCATAAACTGACCTAGTAACATGGTAAATAATTTGAACTGGTGAAATTAAAAATAAATGTTCAACATAGATATTCTGTGAAAAACATGTCTGGGAAATTGTGAATGTAAAGAAATATCTAGAACCTCGACTGGTTGCAGGGTCATTATTCATCATCATCATCATCATCATCTGTCTCCAGCCTGTGGCCGGGTTAGTTCACTAAAATGCCTCCATCTTCCTCCATCCTTCCACCATTCTTCCTCCATCCTTCCACCATTCTTCCTCCATCCTTCCACCATTCTTCCTCCATCCTACCACCATTCTTCCTCCATCCTTCCACCATTCTTCCTCCATCCTTACACCATTCTTCCTCCATCCTTCCACCATTCTTACTCCATCCTTACACCATTCTTCCTCCATCCTTCCACCATTCTTCCTCCATCCTTCCACCATTCTTCCTCCATCCTTCCACCATTCTTCCTCCATCCTTCCACCATTCTTCCTCCTCTGATTCCTTTCATTCTTCTCCTCTCACTTGCACAATTTTTAATATCTGCTCCTCCCAACTTTTTCTTTGTCATCCTCTCTTTCTTAATCCTCATTACATGTCTATACCATCTCAGTCTTGCTTCCTCTACTATCTCATATACTCCAACATCTCTCATTACATGTCCATACCATCTCAGTCTTGCTTCCTCTACTATCTCATGTACTCCAACATCCTCACTACATGCCCATACCATCTCTGTCTTGCTTCCTCTACTATCTCATGTACTCCAACTCTTCCCCTGATGACTTCTTCCTAATCTTGTTTCTCCTCGTGACAGCTAACAAGCTCCTCACAAACTTTATTTCTCCTCTTTCTTAGTTTTTCTTACATTCACTGTCCATATCTCTGCTACAAGTGTGACAGTGTTACAAAGCACACCCTGTACAACACTTCCTTAAACTTCAAGGCGATTTCTCTCCTTCATAACAGGTCTCTTAGGCATCTATATAACTCTCTCTGTTGCCTTCTTCTTATTAGATCCTCTCTACTTCCACCTTTCTCCTCAATCACGCTTCCAAGATATTTCACGTTCTGTACTTATCTCAGCTCTACTCCATCCAACCTTACATCTTTGGTAGGTATTATCCTCTTTCTTGTCATTACCATCACTTCACTCTTTGACAAGCTAAATTTCATTCCACATTCCTTCATTTCCTCGTTCCATTCCTGTTCCTGTACATCCCTTTCCTTCCTATTGTGAATATAAAATGCTGCATTGCAGTAACATAACATGTTGATTGTGATTATGATGCTTGAATTGAATATTTGGGTTTCAAATTAAAGCTAGAAAAACCATTTTTAAGTTCTTCATGTGTAACAAAGTGAACTTGAAAATGGTTTTCATGTTACATCCACCTTCAATTAATCCACTTGTTTACCAATAGATTCTTAGACTTTTTGGTTTTTTTACATAATGAAGACGTAAAGCCCAGTCTGAAACAAGTCTGATTTAAATTTGAGTGAAATTACATTTTTTTTTAAACGTTAAAGTTATTTCCCTTCAAGTAATGTTGATAACTATTAAAACTCTCTCTAAAAAAATTACTTGCAAATTTCTTTGCAGTTTGTAAAATACATAGCAAAAATGTAACCAAAGTAGGAACCAAAATTGTATGTGTAAAAACTTCAGTAATTTAAAAAAAAAAATTAAAATATCACAATGCTTTAGGTGTTTATATATTATTAAAAACATTATTTTTAAAAAGAGAATTGTTTAATTTTTTTGTTATAAGAGAGAAATATTTATAAATATTGGAATGCAAAATAGCTTCATTATAGTAAAATGATTTAAAAGTATTGTAGTGTGAATGAAATATTTATTATATATGCACTAATATAAATTTATAATCTGTTTAGTGTGGTGATAGCTGTGAGTTGGAAAATCTGTATATTCAAATGTTTGATTAAAAAAATGGAAGTGTTAACAAAAACTGAACAATGTTAAAAAAAAATTGTGAGAATATTTCTTTTGAAAACCATTCTTAAGTTGTTATTATTATTAGCTGCTAATACTATGTGCACATATCATGAGATAGAAACAAATTGTCTTGTGACTCATTGGACTTAATAAAACAGTTATTATAATGATGATGGATATCATAACAGTGTGTGTGATTGTCTTATATGGTTTTAGAAACACGCACAAAATAATCAACTACCTTGCTAGTCCTGAACACAAATTCCAAGAAGAACACATTCAATCAAATTGGTTTCCTTACTTGACTTGATTTGAAGAGTTTGGGTAAAACTAAAATTAACAATAGCAGTGCTTCAATAAACATTTGTGTTCACTGCACTGCACTGCACTACACTTCACACTCCCAAATAAACAAATAAATTAATTTAATCAATTATAATGTTATCAAAGTATTTACAATAATTTTGGTCACAATTAAGTGCATCAACCTCATTTAAAAATACAAACTTATAATATTAATATCAGTGTGAAGAAATTATGTTGATAATTTTACACAAAAAATAAAGATGAGTAGTCCTGTGCATTGTTGATAAACGTTCATGCATTTATTTATGAATAGATAGAGGATGCTTTTTGTATGTATTATAATTATTTTCCTCCCGGCATAGAAACAAAGTTTGTATAATACAAACCGAAAGAAGCAACAAATGGAGTATTGTGATTTCCGCAATCGATTGCTATCGTCTTGCCGATGTGTTCCGGAAAAAGATCTACCTATGTCAGTTTACTTCAGCTTCATATTGTGGTATTTATCAAGTTGTCCATTATTAAAATGTCCTGATTATAAAATGTAAGGATACAAACTAAGATATGTTATGACAAACATTATATTAGACTAATAGAATGCTCAGTTTATTTTTTAAATGTATAATAATTATATATATTGGTGATAAATAGATTTCTTATGCAATTTTATTTGCAACATACCTAAATACATCTTTTAAGAACAGCAAACGTAAGTAAGAAAACATACTGAGTTTATCAAGTGAAATGTCTTGCTTCTGTTTTTAATAATTCTGGTAAGCTATGTGTTATTTGTTTACAAAATAGTTCCAAAAATGTATACTGAGAAGTGAAATGTAAGTTTAAAAAAAATCAAGATTTTACAGTTTACAACCAAACTCTTAAATCAACATATTACATAGGATATTACTAAACATTCATTTGTATGTTCATCATATCATTCAAACATTTCAAACTAAACATAATATATTATGCACAACACAAATAAATGTTATGTTCGTTTACCATTATTTGAACTTATATAATAAAGTTAACACTAACCTTGTTCAACTTAAACTAAAGCAGCACTCCCTATGTAAACATTATATTTTGTCATTATAATGGCTAGTTAAAATTACATTGTTGATGTGAAATATTTTGTCTTTAAATGTTGAAAATATTTACACATTTTTTACTATTGTTTTTATTAATTAAATAATCAATTAATTTATTTTTTAAATTAAAAGATTGGAACTTTTTTTATTATTTTTTATTATTATATGCCTTGACATGGAGGTATTATGAAGGAAGCTGTTCAAATTAACTTGTCAGGAATAAGCTAAGATAGTTAGTTTATTTTTTATAATAAATACTATTGGACTACAGTTGATGAAACACCAATGTTTTTCTTTTTTTTCCACTTTGTTGACATTTTCATCACTTTTTTTTATGACAAAAGAACACCAATACTTTAGTAAAAATGTATCTTGGGGTATATTATAAGTGGATAAGTAAAATTATTTTGCTGACTCGGAAATAATTATGTATGGGCGCATGTTTGTGTGAGAAGAGAATATTTGCTACTAATTGGTGCTTTCATCACAATAGTAATCATTTTGCTAATTTTTTAAGTTTAATGGGTTTTTTTAAATGAAAAAAAAACCACACAATATACTGCGAAATAAAACTATATAATAGGTATTCGTTATTACAACATTATGGGAGTGTGTAGGTAAATAATATATATTAATATTCTAAGGTTAAAGGTCAAATTAGTATAAAAATATTGCCTTGGCCTTTATTAATAAATGTTAGTTTTTAATACCATAGTTTAATACCTAGGTATGTATGTTATTTATTAATATTTAGAATCGTTTTGATAATCCATCTGTATTTAAATATTTAAAGAATCTTACAGACATGTTTCTTGAAATTTAAATGTATATACTTCCTACTTTGAATTACAAAACAGTACAAAGTTATATTAAAGTATATATGAAACAAGGTAAAATTGCTTTAATGGCTATTGTTTTCTTTTAAAATTTGTTTTCACATGAACAGTTATATAATAAAGTACAGTTTGCACTTTCCAGAGGATAAGCAAGTTTTTCAAGTGGGTAAAAATAAATTAATGGCACACTCCGTATGTCTCTTTTAATTTGCTCCAAAATGAATTTTATTTCCCATAAAATTGTAATCATTCACACAGTTTAATATTTTAGTTTTCAATATTTATTTTCAAATGCTTGGTCTTAACTTTTGCTTACTCAACAGTGTCCAGTTAAACAAGTTGATCGTTGTATTTGTGATATTGCATCTCAGATATGACATCAACAGGGCCAGATTTTGGTGCCCGTGGGCCCTGGGCAATTTTATTACAAAATATTGTATCCCTTTCATATGTCATTAAAATTGAGTCACCTTTCAACCACCCCAATTAATGAGATGGTTATTACTTCTTTACTTGCTATGTTTAGAACAGCCTCTAGATAAGGTAGGCTATTGGATCGACACTCCAGGAGTTCATCGCACATATCTTGTCTGTCAGTCACCAAACAATGGAGAGAGTGAAGATAGTATTTCTTGGTTAAAAGACGATGTGTATTTGTACGTATAGCGATACCAGGGGCCAAGCACGGGCCCTCATCCATTCGACTTCGGTGACGACGAAACATTATTTGTCTAGGGGGGTGGTTAGTAAAGAAAGGAAGTGTTTTTTTAGGAACCTGGGAACCCTCTCCCATCAAATATCTAGAAAATACTTACAGTGGCCCTTGTCTGGAATATTTTTGAAAATTATACTCCAATACTTTGGAGTGGTCCCCATGAGCCTTCTTTTGACATTTTAATACCCTAAGAAGTTATTTGAAGTGCGCCCCCTATAGCAAATTTGTGACCAGTAGTCTAAACGTTCATATTTGGTCGCATATTAAAATATCTTCTGAGTCCAAGCAAAAACCTGAATATGGCTCGGCCAAAAGGAAAAGCTTTCAATAAAATTACAAGTTCATTGCCGTAGTATACAAATGTTCCACGGCAGTTCACCAGTATCATTTGTCAATAGGAATATCTCATTGATGACATTTATAGGTCTAGTTATAAGCTAATGGTGAAGAAAACACTTCCGTAGAAAGCTGCGGATAGTTTTGTTTTCTTATGGCACTGACTTGTATCTAAAGAATGTGAAGAACTAACAGTTGAACAGACTATATATAGCATCAAAGACAGTAATTCGGGAAACTGTTCTGAAAAATATTATGTGGAGTTAATATGTGCACATGAAATTACATTATGCCCTTTTGAATTTTGGTTAATGATTGAGACAAAGACAAATATTAAGATTTTTGAAAAATGGCAAAAAAATCTTTGCTTCAAATTCTGGTTATAGACAATGCAAAGGCTGAATGTGGAAAAGCAAGAAATTTTAATGAAACACTAGGAGAATCGGTACCAGAATTAAGTGCACAATATGCATTTTGAATTAAGGTGTTTTATCGTATCGTAGACAAACTGGTCCCAGAAATGATGTTATAAGATACTTCAGTTTTCTTGCAGGCAAATCTCTATCAACATATTAATTTCAATCCAAAAAGCTGGGGAGGGTAAGTTAACATTTTTTTTTTTCCAGTCTCGCATATAATACGACACAACACTGACAATAATTGCTGAGAAAACTAATGAATAAGTTTGGATCATTTTTAGCAAGTTGTTTACTTAATTTGTTTGTGATTTTAAGTCATCTTCAAGTATCTCAGATTATTGTTCTTAATGTTTTTATTCATAATGCTTTGGAAATATTTTTCTCTTTCATAAAAACATAAAGATAATCTCCTTGCTTTTGTAATATCATTGGGAATGACTTCCCTCCTCTTATTTTTCACAAATTCCAGATTACATTTAATGTAAATGTTGATTACACCACTTCTCCTTCATTCATTCCTAATTGTCCATCTTTAAACTTTTTCATTTTTAAAACGTGCTCATGAGTCTTATCTGTGTATATTTCCTAAACCTAAACATTTGTCAGGTTTCGATATACTCAATTGTGGCTAAGAAGTCAACCACACTAATTTTTATGGTTGAATAGAAATAATGAGTGTTTTATTGCCTTGTCGGATCAACATTGAACTTGAATTTACACGTCAAACTATATAACTGTTTTCAATTGTTTTAACTGAAATATTCTGTTTTGTTATTTTATCCATCTCTTTACAAAGTACAAGTTGTTATCGCATGTACTTTAAAAAGTTCTGAATTTACAGGCCCCACGTTGGGCGCCAATTATGATGTTCTGGTTTTATGGGCTCCACTGTTGGACGCCAATTGAAGAGATTACCGTTTAATTAGCTGATAATTGCCCCGTGGTCGAGCACTAATTAAAGCGGTACGGTATTTTGATGATATAATTGGTATTTATAGCCCCGTGATCGAGTGCCAATTTTTACGACACGGAATTATTATGCCCCGCGATCGGGAGCCAATGAAGCGGTACTGTATTTTGATGATATAATTGGTATTTATAGCCCCGTGATCGAGCGCCAATTGAAGTGTTCTTGAATAATAACACAATTGTAAATGTTTGATACTATTTATTTATTCAATAATCACTATTTGTAATGGTCGGAAAACTGATCATGTCGTTTAGCGTAACAATTTAGAGAGGTGGTTGATAAAACGATCGTAGGAATCGCGGACAGGAGTTGCAGTCCGAATATCAAGGACTGGACCCCTAGTGCCCTTTCATTGCACCATCTTTCGTATACATCCATTGCTTACAGAAGCTTCTGTTTAGAAAAAATAAAATAAAATATAAAAATCATCTGGATGGAAGTAGAATGTCCGAGAACAGGAAACTGACTCAAATTACCTTTTAAAAATGCGTATCGATCTTTCGAGAAAAGGAAGTTATTTTTAATATATATATATATATATATATATATATGCTAGAGCATTGTTGTAAACTGTTTAGGTGGAATTATTTTCCGAACATTTAAACATATGAAGTGTGAAGTTTCATATGTTTTTTGTCAGCAATGTTCTCTGATCGGTGTGTTATAACAAACACACACCAGGGATTTACAATACAATCTTTGGTAACCAAACATTTTGAAACATTACTGCAGATCATTTTCTGCTCGAAACAATTGAAGAGCATTCACATCATGATTCCACTTGCATGATTTTCAAATAGAAACCTAACAATTTTTTTAAGAATCAGAAATACTTATTGGCATTGGATGTAAGTATATTTTTCAATATTCATAATAATATTACTGTGAATACTAAAGTGTATGGTTCTTTTGTGTGGGGGAGGGGGGGGGGGGAATATCTTATCCTCAATTGTTGCCAGCTTCTACTTGCATTATTTTTAAAGAACATTGGTTTACTAGCTGGTTGATCTGAAAATATGGAGACTTGTTAGGCATAACTGATTTTTTTTTTCATAAATAAGTATATGTTATCAGTTAATTACTTTTTTTTGTGATTAAATGAAAATCCAAAGGTTCATTGTCTAATTTTTCTTTGTTTATCTGTGAGATGTGAAGTTGCTATTTAGCATAGTTGGCATATGGTTTATATTGTTTTATTATTCAAACAGATAACTTATACGCGTTTGTTTGGTAATATTGTTAAACTCAAAGTACCTATCAGCAAAATGGTTCCTATTGTCCTGCTCCACTATGATGCGGCTATAAAAATATCGAGGTGAAACTGAAGTAGTTTATTTATTTAGCACAGCGTCTTACTACCTGTTTGGACTATCCACTTTTATCTGATATAGTTCAATCAAGTGTAGAAGTCTTAGTTGTGTTTCGCTGAAGAGTGTTGCTCTAAGAGGCCACGTCCAAAGATGACACTGCATACTGACTTCTCATGCGTGATCCATCATCAGAATTTTAACTGGGTACACACTTCAGACAAGGATGTATTCTGTATTTTCTACAAAACAATTACACCTCATATCCCGAACATCCTGTATTTCAGTGGCATTTCACCATTTAAGGATATATTGCATGCAAGTGTCCTACAGAAGATTGAATTATCATTGTAAATATAGTCTGATTTTCATAGGAAAACTGGAAACTTATATTGCCACAGTAGCGGAAATAAAAATTGTTATGTACCAGTATGCGAGTGTTGAGGTCACATTATAACCGCGAATATAATAGGGTCTGTGTCATGGCCGTTACGTTGCAGACACTGACGCTACACTCGTTTGTCTGTGTCATGGCAGCTGCGCACTTCATTTGTTTACAATGCTTTCTGGTGCACAACAAGACTTGTATTATACATACACTACAGTCCTCCCCTCACAGTTATATTATACCTATTTTTTCCTCTACCCGCCTCGGTGGCGTAGTTGGCTTACGCGCTAGTCGTGTTGAGCCAAACTGCTGAGGACGGGGAGATCGAGGTTCGAATCTCGGTCAGGTTAACTGGGGGTGGTTTTTCCTATTCCGCTCTCCCTCCGCGCAAATGCGGGTTCACTTCCTCTAATTCAACCTTCCCAAGTCCTAATCCACTAGAGTAATTAGTACTTAAAGCGTATAACCTGAACGGGTAGTAAGACGTGGTGCTAAATATTATTATATTTTTTTCTCCCTAAAACAATGCAGTTCCTCCCCCACGCACTAATTTCACTTTGTAATCAATATAACGAGGGTTTGGCCGCGTTGTCCTTTGTGGCCTCAACAAAGGTGGCTCATGCATCCTTCCTCTGAGTCGCGAGGAGACTGGCTGATGTGGGTGCTTGGTGTCCGCTGGCTGTAAACAGGGTGCTTACTGTTGCTGCTCCTTGTAAGGCCTTGTGTTGGTTTGTCCCGGTTCCCAGGACTCCTCTAGCCGTGGTATCGTCTCATGGTGTCGTTCCAACAACGGGGGTTGGTCCTGGTCTGGTCCGTGTTGCGCTGGCGTGTCCTCCCACCGGAATAGCTGTTCTCTCTGAGAATATTACTGCTTGCCTGTCTGCAGTGACTCTGAAGCAGGTCTGAGCTGGTCCACTTGGGATGGTTGGCAGGATACTCCTGATTACCCTAGGTGGAAGTGTCGCATAGGGTGTTAGTTTGTGTCTTGCTTGCCCTCCATGTGTGATGTGTTGTCCGGATAGAGCATTTATGGAGTCGTTTGCAGTCTGTGTGCGAAAATAAAAATGCTAGTCTATACTATCAAAGGCAGTCACACTTTTTTCCTAATACTATATCATTTTATTCATTACTAAAAGTTTGAATGTTTAAAAATACTAATAATATTTAATACATACTAATGTTCCTAATTTTGGCAGTTATGAATCATATTTATTGAAAGAGAAATATTAAGAATCCAGTTATTTGAATCAGAGAAATAATCTAAAAATCGTTTTTTTTTGTTTTTCACTCGGCAATTGACTGCCCACAGACAACGTTGGGTTAACCAAGCTAAGAAAGGAAAGGTATTTAGGATGGGAATGATGAGAAACGAGACAATGAACTAAGTGGTTAAACTGTTTAAATAAACACGTTGCTTTTTATTCACAAATAGAATAGTTTTGACACTCAAATAAATATTGTTCACCCAATAATCTATACAACACGAATTTGAATAAACATTGTATTTACATAATATACACATTAGGGTAGAGAAATTGTGCATGCTTAGTTCAGTGTTAGCTTATATTTTAAAACAGCATCGGGGATAGATTATAAGCTTGATTTTATAAAACTGTGACTTTATTTTCAAATAACTTATAACATAATAAATAAGGTAAGAGAAATCAAGGTCTAATTCTCACTTGTGATAAAAGTAGGCAATAAATTATATACAAATTCTATGTATAACTAAAATAAGTTAATTACTAAACAAACTCAAAACATCTTGTACCTCAAAAAAATTTATGGCACTCGATTAGTAGAGTTAAATGCATAAATCAAGTCTTTTTTTACAACTTAGTATCAATGTTATCATTTAAATCACATTTACTTTTCACTTATTGCTTGTAATTGCCGATACACTAATGAACCCGAATAAATAATATTGGAACAATAACAATACTTTTATGTTACATATCTTAGCAAAATATAATATCAATGCTAAATACTTTGAAGTTTATAAACACCAGTTATCTGAAAAAATTAGACTAGCATTTACAAACCAAGAAATATTCTCCAAGAACATATTCTAAAGTTTTGTAAAGATGTTTTNACGTAGGTATTTATTTTGAACACAAGTAAGACTGAGATTAGGTTAACTGTCACCCAACAAATAAACATATTTTTGAACCAAAACAATATTTTGTTATATCTTTTATCATGAGAATTTTCACATTATAAATTATATAAGTTGAACATATATATATATATATATATATATATATATATATAGGACAAAACAATATGGCAGTGAAAAATAAAAATACAAAACTTCAACAATATCAAATGTGTTCTGAATAACTTAGTTTATCTAAATATAAACAATATATTTTATAATAGTTTATCAGTCTTTAATATAATCTCCCAGACATGATATATGATAGTAATAAACAAACATGTCTATCTGTCAAAAAATGAACACACACACACCATAACAATACAAGACAAAGAGTAGTTGGAGTGGAGACAAAGCTAAGCGATAGTGTAACGACAAGCTAGCTGCTCTCGAGTGTAGCGTAGTGTGAGGCAGCGTCACAGTTTACACCGCAGGCTGGTTTAGCCTCTGGAAGGATGTCTTCCCAGGCTGCAAGGCACTGTCAACAACCACCCGTGGTTCAGTCAATGGTTACTGTCGTCTTACAACTAATTAACAATTAAATTCAACCAACACACATTCTGGAAAGTATTATGTTTGGAAGAAGGTACAGGAAAGGTGGATAGAAACATATAAAAGGGGGACGAACACAATATGGCCAATACAATGAAAAGAAGAACACAGTTCACACTTTACACTGCTGCCAATGGACAAAGAGGTAATGGTTGCATCTTGAAGAAAATAAATCGTCACCGCCTAATCCCCCGACCTAGGTTTCATTCTATCGGAACTCGTCAGGGAGGAGTGTGAAACGCGCAACGCAACTTCCTAAAAGAGGGGAAAAACCACAAAAGGGAGAAAATGAAAAAGAATGATAGGAACATGTAAAGGGTATAATATGTTATAGGTTTTACATATAGAGTTGAAAGTGAAAGTAGTACATATTTCAAAATATGTTTTGCATCAATAAGCCAGAATCAGCCTGCAAGTTTTACCTGGATCAAAGTTTATCAATCCATTCATCTTCACAGCATGGACTTATAAAAATGTGCTTATTGTGTGTTAAGTCATTGTTTAGTAAGGTAGCTTGTCACTTCATTCAAATTACATCTACAAACTGAAATCTGCACCAAACGCTAAAATAATATAAAGGAGACCGAAGAAGAGAATTAAAACTGATATATTCAGCAATATTATCATTTGTGTTCTACTCACCTTACGTGGATGTTCCCGGATTCGATTACCATGTTTCATCAGCCGTTCTGCAAATATGGTGGAGTAGAATTCATGACAGTTTCAACGGACGTCTAACTCCTTGAACTCAACAACGAAGAAAGGTCTGAATATCGCTGGTCCGATGCCATGAGCTACGAACACTACTCCCCTAGTGGACTTCTTTGGCAACTTATTTCTCCACTTCTCCAAAACCCCTCTCCCCCCTAATCTTTCCTTATTTATATGCCCAATTTGATAGTCAGAAAAAGAGTATATAATGGGCGATCCCTAGGTTTACAGAATTGTAGTTTATTGTTGGATATCCTCGACGGAGGAACCTCTGCTCCAGAACCTGAAGAAGATACTGCTGGCCACGATGGTTAGGACGTGGGAGTCACCGCCTCGACGCCAAGGGAATCTTGTTTATTGATCCAAGTATTCTTCAAATTTCCAAGTCCTTCAGACTTGTTTAGTTAGTCTATATGACTGTTTACTTTAAGCCTCCTCTTCTCCGTGAGTTATTTATTCTGATACAAGTCCTTATGACATCACTATATCTCATTGCGTTGTGAACATCATGTTCACGTGTTCACATGTTGTATGACTACACGCAGGTTGTCTGACACCTTTGTTTGAGGACCTAGCTAGGTCAGCATCTCACAGCATTCTTGTTGGCACCTCATTAGTCCAAGTGTTTAAAGTTAGTGTGTACTAGATTTGATGTGTACCCCAGGAAGTAGGTAATGGTATAAAAGTACTATTGAGTGCTCTGGCAGTACCCACTGGGAAAGGACCGGCCATAGTACAGTTTTGTATGGACACCTGTTTGTCCGTCAGCGAATAGTGTATCTTACCTTCGGTCATCATACCGTTTATTATTTTGGATGTCGTTCCTTTGTCTAGTCAAGCTAGGTAGCTTGGCCAAGATGTAACTCAGTAACTCTAAAACTATAGGATTAGCCGGTTTGCTTTACATGTTGCTAATTCTCCATGTTCTCTTTCTGGTGGAGTCTGGTGCTAGCCCGGCTGTCTTGCAATCTAATACCCTCTATCAACTTAACCACCATTTGACTGTTGCCGTGTCATCTTGGACACGTTCTTTTCCCGTGTTACGGGTATTTCTTATGGTTTTGGAGTTGTTAAGCCCTATTATTAAATTTTGTAACCCCATATCACCTTTTTATGTTATTTTTGTTACCTATTCAATTCCTTTACACTTATGAAACATGTTCCCCTACCTACCTATGTTATATGCCGCAGGAGGGTATTTTCTAGAATAATGTGCTCGGGAGATGAGCTGGTTTACATCACAAGGATGTCGTGTATTGTGTGAAGGATAGGAAGGGATATTCTGCCGGGTGATGACTTCACAATCTGACCTGACCTGGGACTAAGTATACACCAATGGGGGTGGTCTCACCTGCTCGTAGTATTTGATCTGCTGGTTGGCTAGTGCCAAGAATATCGTCTTCAAATCATTCTTCTTCTCCTTGTTCCAGCGCTCGAGATCGGCCCGAAGGTTCTCGTTGGCGCACTCCACTTTGTCTTGGTTTTCCTGGCCAGCCGAAACAAAAACACCGCTTTACTTCCAACATAACAATTTTATTTAAAAAAGTGCTGGATTAAAATTAATTTAACAGGAATTTGTTTTGTTATAATTTTTCAGCGAGTTCAATTTTTTTTTCCCAACTAGTAGACTTAGATATTGAGTGATATAATAATATTTAGCACCGCGTCTTACTACCCGTTCAGGTTATACGCTTTAAGTACTAATTACTCAAATGGATTAGGAATTGGGAAGGTTGAATTAGAGGAAGTGAACCCGCATTTGCGTGGAGGGAGAGTGGAAAACCATTTAGGACCTCCCCCTCCCCTAGTTCACCCGACCAAGATTCGAACCTCGATCTCCCCGTCCTCAGCAGTCGTGCTCAACACGACAAGCGCGTTAGCCAACTACGCCACCGAGGCGGGTTTGAGTGATATACAGGGATAAATGTGATAGGTGCCTCAATGTTGACGGACCGTGGAGATGGACTCACGATATGCGGACAAGGAAGAGTGAGTTCCTATGACACTAAGTGTACAAGGTTCTGGTCTGGACTCTAGAGGTCTCAAATAAAGGTTTTTACCAAATCAAACACTGAATAGTACAGGGTGGTCTACGGGAAAGTAGCCCCCCCATCCCCCGCCCAACACTCTGAATTGGAGGTGAATCCCCTCCACCCGTATCGTGACACGAAGAATGAGCAAGTGAAGTCTACAACTTGTCTTTACCATATCGCCAAATTTCAATTTTTCACCTCACCGGTAAGTAGTAGATAAATTTAGTTTTGTAAATTTCTAGCTCTGACCATTTTCTATATTACCTTCATTTTGAATTTTAAATGTTCAATCTATTTTGGTTGTTTGTGTTTGACTTAATATTTAGTGAAATATTTCTATTTTCAACTGTACCGAACAAAAAGTTTTTAAGGAGAACTTATTTCCAATTTAGGGTCATTTATTTTTAAATTTTAGAATGTTCAGGGCCTTCGTTACGGTTTGGGGTGGTCCTTACACTTTCCCGACATATGAAACAATAGTTCCTTCTTTCTTAGCACACAGAACAATTCCGATGGGTTCGAATATGTTACCTCGACTTGTTTGACGAGTTGTGGGATGGTTTGTTCCAGCTTCTGCAACTTCCCGTCGCGCACTTCCCCAGGGCTCCGCCATAAGGAGGTCCCTCCGATACTGAATCCTCCGACTCCCGCCGGGCCGAGCTGCTGTTGCTGCTCGTTGCTCATCAACTGACAAAATATAAAGCACATTTAGAAATATGTCCGGAAAAATACTCTTTCGATACAATACAGCCATATTTTCTAAAACAAATTACAGTAGAATCCCTCTTTAGTCCGAGCTACGCTAATTCGGAAATCTAGTTAATCCAAACTAAAGTGGAAGAAAAAACAAATTTAAATTTAAAACAAAATTTATTGTAATAGTACAAAGTAGTGAAAAGAAACCATGTATAGATTCAGTCGGTTTGTTTAGTTTCAAATATGATAAAAAAAGATAGTTCTAGGGTACTTACAACAATTATTTACAGTCAGGGTGTCCGGCTAAAGTATATTTTGAAATTCTCTGACTTTTCTAGGCTTCCCAGAGCCAATTTACAACTTCTCCAGTCAACATATTATAAAAATTACTACCCGCCTCGGTGGCGTAGTTGGCTAACGCGCTTGTCGTGTTGAGCTTGACTGCTGAGGACGGGGAGATCGAGGTTCGAATCTCTGTCGGGTGAATTTTTTTTTTTTCCTAAATGGTTTTCCACTCTCCCTCCACGCAAATGCGGGTTCACTTCCTCTAATTAGACCTTCCCCAATTCCTAATCCATTTGAGTAATTAGTACTTAAAGCGTATAACCCGAACGGGTAGTAAGACGTGGTGCTAAATATTATTATTGTAAACATTATTGTATTAATATCGCAACTTAGTGTAGTATTTTTAGACACACTCACACATTTTGAAATTGCAACACTCTATGAAGGGGTTAGCCTAAAGGAAGGGTCAGTTGGGCCGTGCACTCCAAGTTATATTTCAGTTAGATTATATTGAGACATTAAAAGATCGCCTTACACGGACTAATGAACTAATGACTCATCTCTGGCTAAAGACACGCAATAGAGGGGTGGAAATTCGAGATGAAAATCTCATGTCTACTTGTAGAATTGAGATCAGTACTCTCAACACGGACAACTGTACTAAAATAAATTCACGTCGAGTATTAACTGGGAGAGAAATGTTACTTTGACAGTTGGTTATTGTGAATGAAAATAGCTTAGACCTATTACTTTAGTGGATATGTGAAAATTACAGAAATTTGATCAAATTCCCTGATTTTTCCCTCTTTTTCAGGTTGCTGGACTCACTGTTATTTATTTATTTGGCATGTTCATAAAATCAGTTCGTCTCTTTTGTCGTGGAGTGAGCCTGTTACTAACCCTCAACCACCTCCGTCCATCAGCACTCGTGAATAAACTCCCATTAAACCTTACAGTGAATTTTTAATTTACATTCGAGTAAAAATGTCGATTAATCCGAAAAGCTTGTAATCCGACTAGATCTTGGTCCCAATTAGTTTGGATTAACGAGACACTCTACTGTACTCGAGTAATTATTGTGGTTTCTAACAATATGTTTGAATAATTAAACCAAAAATTATTTCTTTACATTTTTTTAAGGTCATATGACAAAGAGAATTACAAAGATTTTTTTGGGTCTATATAATTTTGTTGGGGGCACAGTAAGTACCAATGTCTTGGCAGATTCCAGCCACACCGACCAGTTGAGGAACCTGGATGTGCCTGGGCGTGTCATTGTCATCTTGCCTGATGTAAAACTCGGAATAAACAAAACAATTTTCCGACTGTTTTCTATAGGTGTGAAACGTGATTTCTTAACTTACATGAAAAAAGAAATTAGGGGTGTTCGAAACCAGTGTGTTAGGAAAAATAATTGCTCCAAAAAGTGATGAGAATACTGGGAAGTGGAGGAGGTTACATAATGATGAGTTATATACTCTGTACTAATCACAATACATTGTAAGGATGGTAGAGTCTCGTAGATTACGGTGGTCAGAACATGAAGTGTGAATGGGAGATTCTAGAACCTTGTTCAGGGACTGACTGGGAAACCCAATGGTAAGAAACCAGTGGGAAGATATAGACACAGATGGGGTGTAATGAGGTGGACTGGATGGAATTAACTCTAACACAGGCCCTACTTTTGTAAGTGCTGCAATAAACTTTCACGTTTCTATTGCCATAGAGTAAGCAATAAAATTATTATATTTGGAAGAAGGTACAGGAAAGGTGGATAGAAATATATAAAAGGACAAACACAATATGGTTTTTACAATGAAAAATCCGCCTTGGTGGCGTAGTTGGCTAACGTGCTGCTCGTGTTGAGCTCAACTGCTGAGGACGGGGAGATCGAGGCTCGAATCTCGGTCGGGTGAGCTGGGGGTGGTTTTTCCTAAATGTTTTTATACTCTCCCTTCACACAAATGCGGGTTCACTTCCTCTAATTCACCCTTCCCAATTCCTAATCCATTAGCGTAATTAGTACTTAAAGCGTATAACCCGAACGGGTAGTAAGACGCGGTGCTAAATATTATTATTAATACAATGAAAAGAAGAACACAGTTCACACTTTACATTGCTACCACTGGACAAAGAGGTATTGGCTGCTTCTTTGTCCATTGGCAGCAGTGTAAAGTGTGAACTGTGTTGTTCTTTTCACTGTAACAGCCATATTGTGTTTGTCTCCCTTTTATATGTTTCTATCCACCTTTCCTGTACCTTCTTCCAAATACACTTTGCATTATTATAGGTAAACGGTGATAAGCTAGCACCAACCACAATAGAAGTTTCCAATAAATAATCTTATTTAACAAATCTTTACTGAATACTGTAGGGGTGTTCAACTACACTTCTTCAATTCAAAGCAAACTATAATAATATTTATTAAATATTCTTGAAGCTGAATCGAAATTCAAATATTTTTTTGTTAGTTGTTTTATGCTTGAAAATATATATTGTGGTTATTTATATAACATTATGTATCAAAATTACTCGGAAAATATGTTATTGTACATACAATTGTATATTGTTTTTAATATCCTGTTTGATTCTGTAGATCGTGTTATCAACACAGTTTACAATTAAATTCCTTCATATTTTTTCCATTTCAATATTGATTTGTAATGCATATAAGAGATTGCCAATAAGTGAACAAAAATGTAGTTTTCTAGTAGTTAATATTTCTACTGACAAAAGCCTTGCAATCGTCGAAGCCAGTATTATTTTTGAAGCGAATTTGAAGCTGATTTTGTTTCGAAGCCAAGTCGAAGTTTCGCACCCCCCTAATTGGATAGTTAATATTTAAATATCTTTATTTTTTTCTTCTGATTGGTTTTCGTGGGAAACAATGAATCAGGTCAAATGTTTATTTAGTCAGATCGAAAGTTTTACATAGTTTCTAGGAAACCTGTTTTAAATTGTTGGACGAGGGAAAAGATTGACATGATCAGTACCTGTTCTTTCTCTAACCGCCTCTTGTTGAGCTCCTCCACGGTTAGCTCGTACTCGATCTGGACAGAGTCCCTTCTCGTGAGAGTTTCCTTCACTGCCTCGACATACAACAAATACTCCTTCAACGGCTAGAACAATACACACAAACAGGTCACTTCATCGCTAAATGATCATACCCATTTTTAATATTTAGACTCTTCAAATTTGTTACATTTTTCATTTGATACGAAGGTTAAACCCCGAACAAGAGAATTACGGAAGCTTAGCATGTGTTGTGTCCTCCTTTTCACACTTCGTCCCAAAGAGTTCTCGCATGTATTGCACGTATGACGCCAGACGACGTGGCCTGCTAAGAAGGCATCTATGTCAGTATATAATGTTTAATATCCAACTTGATCACTAAGGAGGAATCCAAGCCCAGTTTCAAAGATAAATTATCAAAGATTATGTTCACTTAACTTTTTTGTTTGTTAATAGTTTGGTTGTTTTGTATTCCCATTAGTTGATAAAAAGTGTTCTTTGACCAATATATATCACAAGTAATGTTTTACATCTTTATTTGATTTGAGCTCACAAATAGATAACTACTGGGTAGCCACCAAATAAGATGCGAGTGTATGTGTTTAAGGGTGATTCCATGAAAAAAGTAAATATTTTAAGTCCCTTTCAATTAGTAATGATAAATGTTTATATTATCACATTTAAACTTTATACCTAATTGATTGAACATTAATGTTTATAATAAACATGTGTTAATGACAATCTATAACCAATATAATTGATTAAAAATTATCAGCTTTCTTAACTACAACCTATTGGGAAACTTTTGTTTAAAATGATAGTAGACTTTGAAACAAATCAATTATAAAAACGTGGAAACACACCAATAGTACAATAGTAGTACCTCGGTAATTACATACAAGTTATAGAAATAGTGAATCAAACCGATATCTAATTTTATCATAAAATGTTAACCTCTAGTTATCGTTTTGATTTTTGGTGTTCTTTTTTTCCCCCAAGCATCTGATTTTAATATGAGATAAAATGGTATGTCCATGGTTGTTAACAAGGTTTTACTGTTTATTTGGTGATATGTTCACTGTTATTTGATATTTTAACACATATTGTAGAGGGTGAGCGTTGCAACGTTTCCAGGATAGCTAGTTTCCCCGTTTGACAGGGAGCTATGTACCAACCTACTGAACACAAGTGTGACATTGTGACACACTCTACCGTATCGCTGATGTGAAGCTATTATCTCAATACCACCGCAGTTAACTCAATCCATCTTTGTTGCATAATCTGATCAAGCTGAAGGTAACTGTACCTGCACAATGATGGGAGTGTAAGTGGCCAACACCTGGTGTTGAGCCTGAGCGCTGCGCTCGCCTGCACTCGCCAAGGCCAGGAGGACTGGGTTCAGCTCCGGTTCGGAAGCTGACCACAGCGTGAAGATGGGGTGCAGTTGATGCAGCTCGTACAGGTAGTCTGCACAATAAACACCGTGACATGACCAGGAGGGAATAACAAGAGTTGCTGTCGCATTGAGACTCGGTGGACACTACCTGCCATCTTCTCGGGTATCTCATCAACTATCCGGGTTAATGGGGTGTGATTAGATAGGAGGTCATCATCACCACCACCACCACCCCCTAATGGGCTACATCTTGTTCTGAACCAGGGTCTACGACCACTGTTTGTGAGACGTGCCCGAGATCTCATGCCAAACATAACCCTTTAGGTCTAAAGATTTGACATCCAAACTGCACCCAGCGTATTTACACACACTTCAATACAAGAGCATCAACATATTGAGGTGTGTGTAAATATATGTCCTTTTATCTGTGCTTTCTTATTTTCTTACTAATCTATCATTTTAATTATTACAAATTGTTTTTGCTCCATGTATTTTATTTCATACGGGAAGAATATAGTTAATATCAAAGAAAGTGAAGCTGTAACATATTCATCTTTAAGTATGTGAAACATCTCAGGACTTTCTTTTGTCTACTTTGTTGAAAGTTGATAAACCACCCACAGCACGATCTCTCAGTGTTACAAGTTAGTTCAGATAGAACTGGGGAGGACATGAGATAGTAGAGAGATGGGAGAAGCAGATAACAGAAAGTGTGCAAGTGAGAGGAGAGTAATGGAAGCAATTAAAAGACGAAGATGGAGACATTTTTATAAACCGACCCGGCCACAGGCTGGAAACAGTTTATTATGATGATGGGTAAGTTATTGTTTTTAAATGTAGCAAAAGGCATCATCTTCAAGTTCTAGGCTAATTTTTCATTATGTTTATGGTCACTGCAGCCAATTGAGAACGGAACCTCGACCTTCCTTAGACGGGTAATCCGATCAATCATGAGCCTGACTGCATAGACCACATGACCCCGCCACGCAGATAATGCTAATCTTAGTGGTGCTACCCGAGGTGTTGTAAAGCTGGTCAATAAATGTTTTCTCAAAGCCCTAGGTTTTGTTTGAAGGTCAAGTTAGGATTGTAAGCTCACCTTGTCTCTCCTTGTGGATGCGCTGACTGATCTTGTCGATGCTGGAGAGTTTCTCCCCGAGCATGGTGACGTACTCGCGCACGTGTTCAAACTCTGGTGAGCGCTGACGAATCATGTAGACAGCAGCCAAGTTGTTCAATGAACTGGACATCCGGCCCAGAAGTCCTTGTCGACTCTTGCGGTGGATAGAGAACTCCTAGGAGCGCGTCAGAAGCTTATCAAGCGGTTCATAAATGTCTTCAGCTGATGAAAGCAGTTGACCTCCAATACCCCAATTGCAACTTTTCGTTAGATAACTTGAACTTGTCATATTCTGAAAGTTGAAAAATGACACCTGGACACGGGAATCGAACCCGGGACCTTCGGCTTAGTACGCCAATGCTCTTACCACTGAGCTATCCAGGATTCGTCCCGTGCCCATGGTCAGTCTTCACTCATAGTTTAAGGCAGAGTCTAAGATGGACATACTTTTAATGAGTAGAGTATCAATAGCACATCCCCACCCACAAACCCCCAATTCAGAGATATTCCGCCCCCCTACTACTCGATAGATACAATAAAATAGTTTTTACCGATGGCTTGGCGGTCAGAAACACCTTGAGACTGTTGTTGCAGCTGAGCACCGGATGGTTGGCCACCCTGTTCAGGAACCGATGTAGCAAGGCCATGCGAGCCAAGATGAACTCCTTGGAGTAGCGGTCTAATTGAGCCAGCAGCGTGTGTTTCCCGGGCAGCGGCTGGAACAATAACTCGCGTCTACAACCGCAGAACAAGCCACGGAACAATAACTAGTGTCTACAACCGCAGAACAAGCCACGGAACAATAACTAGTGTCTACAACCGCAGAACAAGCAATGGAACGATTCCCAATTATGTTTAAAAACATATCTGAAAGATGAATGTATCCTTTGATGCAATTATTAAACAATTTCCTCACATACAATTAATATACATCTTGAAAAATATACCATTTTTGTAAATATATTATATTCTGGATAATCTATTATAATAATAATAATAATAATAATTATTATTATTATTATTATTATCACCGCGTCTTACTACCAGTTCGGGTTATACGCACTTACGCTAATGTGTAATGGTAGGGTGATTGTGAGATGAAATGGAGGACCTACAGTTTAACGTGGAATCCGAACCACGGTGGAGGCCTGGCATTCCACACATTCACAAGATGTCTTGTCAGAGGTGAAGGAAGGGTTTGGTAATCAGATAAATCTGTGCCGGGACCGAGGATTGAACCCCGGCCGCTATATAATCTAAATACCAACAAACTTATGAAAAGTTATGAATTATATATATAGGCCTATATATACATATATATTCTAAAGCGTCCCCCACCCCTGTTCATTCCCGGGTATGTCTAGTTCCGGCCATGTTTTGTCCATAAGCCGAGGTCCAGCCCATGAGAAGACAACTTCCTGCCTACACTTTGATTAGAACACGCCCCGCTTGAGAGGAGGTAACCAGGGAACCGCCAGGACCATTATATATTCAAAATTATTCCTTTCGGTGTAAATTTAACTTCTTTGTTTTTATTAAAAACTATTTTTGGGTCTTTTAATCTAGTAACGGCAAATGTTTTGGTTACTTGTATTAAGTGACCATGTTTTGCAAACATGTTTCTGGACTCTTGTCCTTATATATATTTTAAATTAAAGAAAAATGTTAATCTTTTATTCACTTAGATAAAAATCCTAAATTAGTTCCTAGGTTTTTGATAATAATAATAATATTTAGCACCGCGTCTTACTACCCGTTCGGGTTATACGCTTTAAGTACTAATTACTCCTATAGATTAGGAATTGGGAAGGTTGAAAAAGAGGAAGTGAACCCGCATTTGCGTGGAGGGAGAGTGAAAAAACCATTTAAGAAAAACCACCCCGGTTCACCCGACCGAGATTCGAAACTCGATCTCCCAGTCCTCAGCAGTCGAGCTCAACACGACAAGCGCGTTAGCCGACTATGCCACCGAGGTGGGTTCCTAGGTTTTTGGACTCTCTAAGCCCTTATAATCAATTTTCCTAATTCCTTTCTGCTTTCCGATGTTATTTACCTAATTTGATTTAGTTAACCTTGGTAATCGAACTGATAGTTAATGGCCATTTCCATGATGACTGACTAGTAATTAATTAAGTACTAAAATAATGATTACGAGTAAAATATGACGATAGAAATTCAAAATGTTTGCAAGATAGTAAACTAATTAAATAAAAATGTAACTTAATAAATAGTATGTAACCATTATTTTTTGATTTTGATTTTTTTTAACGCCATGTATTACTACATGTTCAGGTTATATGGCAATGTATATTCATTATGCTAATCTTAAATCTGGGACAGACACAGCATCCAAAACACGGATATTAATTCATCGCTGTGAAAGGGTAAACCCACATTTCACCAATGATTAATTTTTCAACCATGCCAAGAATCGAACCCGGCACCCTTAGTTCCCTAGCCAGACGCGCTAACGACTGAGCTAAGGCATCGAACGCCCTGTTATTACCTAATATTTATTCTTTTCGGTCCAATTTTTGAGAAACAATTGAGCGTAAATGAATTGTCCCTCCTAGATTGGTTTCTACTATTGTCTCGCAGGAAAGAGTGACGAGTAGTATGGTTGTAATACTCACAGGAATCAGATGAGTAGTATGGTTGTAACACTCACAGGAATCAGATGAGTAGTATGGTTGTAATACTC